>JAAGAY010007289.1:0-28965 GCA_011801015.1 Ardeotis arabs
GGTTGCCCAGAGAGGTGGTGGATGCCCCATCCCTGGAAACATTCAAGGCCAGGTTGGATGGGGCTCTGAGCAACCTGATCTAGTGGGGAATGTCCCTGCTCCTTGCAGGGGGGTTGGACTAGATGACCTTTGAAGGTCCCTTCCAACCCTAACCATTCTATGATTCTATGAGTCTATGATTCTCCTTTGTTCCTCTGCAATCCTCTTCCCTTAAACACTCCTTCATAAACTTTGCACAGTCCCACAGACCTCCCCTCAAGTATCCTAAATCCTCATATTCCTCTAGTTTCCCTCCTCTTATCAGCTGCAAAGACCAAGTTGGCCCTCTCCAAAGCTGCATCTGCAGTTTCGTAGTGGTACATCAATTAATAATTGGAGAATGGATTCTTGGCATTGTTTCCATTATTTCTTGTCTACCAATTGTGTGTGTCTCTGAGTGTTTTTGTTTATCACTTCCTCCTTTACTTACAACTGAACATCCTTTTATGTCTTGTGGTCCACAGTTTCATTGTTAGAACTGTTACCTACTGTATGGAGCAGTAAAGAAATACAATAGCCAGTGTCAAGTCAAGCCTTATGGTGAGGCAACACTGAGTATATCTGGTTCCTTGAAGAGACAGAGGTCAAGAGAGCCTTAGTCAGTGGGGAGTCCAAAAGTGTGTCCAAGTTCCCAAGGTGTCACTAATGACCAGTGATAGAGGCAGAGCCTTGAACTTGCCTCCAGCTGATGAAGGCTTAGAAACGTTAGTGTCTAGTCTCTAGTGTCTCCCTCTCCTCATCTCCTTCTCTCTCTCTCTGTCTTTCTCTCCCTCTCTCTCTCTCCCCCACTCTGTCTTCTGTCTCCACTCTCAATGTTATTGGCATCTCTATGAAAAATTTCTTAAACACCAATAACATTCTGCATAACAAGCCTAGCTTTTAGGACATCCATACAAATAGATATCTGCAGCTATAATGAGTGTGTCAACATCTTAATCACTAAGATGGATTTTTTTTTAGTTAACTTCACTAATCTAATATAATTTATTCCAAGCAGTCTAATATTACTGGATTTTTATCAAGAAATACGATCTAGCCTAAAAAAAAAATATAAACCAGTAAAAACAAATTTAAGGGGAAAAAAAAAGAGAGCTCCATCCCTTCAGAAGAAAAAAAAAACAAAAAAAACCCAAAAAAACAGTTCTGACAATTTTCATTTTAGTAGAACTATAGCATATCATAATGTAATGAAGGTTTACAGGCAAACTGCCACAGTTATGTTTCTCTCAGCAGTTTAACAAATGAAATGTCTCATCAGTCTGTAATCCCATTTCCAAAATAAAATCCATATCTAGAAGTTTCAGTTTGAAAGATGGTGTTACAGAGTTTTAATAATCATGAGATAGCTCTATTAAAAAAAAAGAAATCCAACCAGATATTAAATAACAAATTGTACGAAAATAACATTTCAACACTGATGTTACTTTTATTATTCCTCTAGTGAGATATATATATATCTAAAATATATTTAATGAATCTACAAAACTCACTGACTCAAAAGGTCAATTTTGGTTTTTTTCCTTAAGAAAGGAAAAAAAAAAAATTTAAAACTGAAATCTCAGACTGTTACCTCGATTACGTATTTTAATCAGTTTTCATTTAAATCACTTCTAGTGCCAGTAACACCTTTTCATAGAAATATTTGTAATGTACTTATTATGGCTAGTTTTAGAGAGTATATACTAGTCTCCTCTTCAGACCAGTTTAAGCTTTCAGTTATCTGGAGTAACTTTACTAATAACACAACTTGCATTATTTAACTTCTCTCTTTATTTCAGCATGTTTATTTTTATTCAGAAATTGACTAGAATAACAGTTGAATATGCAAGAAGATAAAATAAAAATTACAGAAAGCTCTGAAGAAATCAACACATTTGCTCAATGGCATGGGCATTTACTGTACAAACTGGAAAAATATGATATCTTTTTTTGTTGCTTGATATAAAATCTTTATTCTTATAGACCTAGAAACACTATATATATATATATATATATATATAAAATAAAATAGGAAGGAAAACATGCTAGATTTATAATAAATTTCATCAGACCAGGAAAAAAAAAAAAAAGAACAATAAATTTACAATTAGCATGCATTTGGAATTCTGTTCCTTTGAAAAAATAAAGGAAAAATATGTATCTACTCACTCTGCAAAGATTCTTAATTAAAGTAAAAGGGCACAACATTACTAAATAGAGCTACACTCAAGTACCCTGAATATAAATGTTTTAAATAACAATCAGACAAAAATCAAACACTGTGCTAGTTCAAAAGGGTACACAAGGCTGGAGGCATACCAACTCATCAAATCCTATAGCTTTTCTGATGCTTGTAAGAGAGGAGATGTCTTTAGTACATGCCAGATCTGTACAAAATGACATCTAGACTACCCGCATAACTCCCCATGAGCACCATTTGTATTTAGACCACTGAGAGCACATCTTGGTTCTCAGAGTTGTAATCCCTCTGTTTGAAACTCACAATGTGTTCCATGCTGGAGAATTTCTCTCAGATTGATTTTGGAAAGCAGGATCAAACCACAACCCGTTCTCATTCCATTTAGCTTATTTTGCTTTGATAAAACATCCGTATTTCTGAATTTACTCAGGCACCCTGAATTTAGAATCATATTTGAACTGGAAATGCAGAATTTTACCCAAGTATCCCAGTAACTTCACCACATATTTGTAAAAGTGGCAAAAAACCCCTTTGAAATTATGAGGACTACACAGTCAGGAAAAAAAAAAAAATACCAGTTCCATATTCCATGTGGTGGACCAGTAATTTCCTACAAGATGTCATATATCCAATAAAAAACAATAGAGTTGGCAATTTGTCATTATTAATAACTCAGCCTACTTACCAGACCTTGGCAGTTTTGCTGACCTTATTCTGTGTTTTCTAGTAGGAAAACTGATAGCTTATATTTGCATTTTTTTTTAATTTTCATTCCACTCTCATTTTTCTTTATTAACTTAATTCTGAATAAAATGCTAATATATATTTTCAGAGAAGAGTGCAAGTATAAGAAGGACATGGACCAGTTGGAGAGGGTCCAGAGGAGGGCCACAAAGATGATCAGAGGGCTGGAGCACCTCTCCTATGGGGACAGGCTGAGAGAGTTAGGTCTGTTCAGCCTGGAGAAGAGAAGGGTCCAGAGGAGACCTTATAGTGGCCTTCCAGTACCTAAAGGGGGCTCACAGGAAAGACGGGGAAAAACTCTTCAGCAGGGCCTGTTGCGATAGGACTAGGGGTAATGGCTTTAAGATAGAGGGAGGTAGATTCAGATAGATATTAGGAAAAAAAAATTTTATGCTGAGGGTGGTTAAACAGTGAAACAGGTTGCCCACAGAGGTAGTAGATGCCCCATCCCTGAAAACATTCAAGGCCACATTGGATGAGGCGCTGAGCAACCTGATCTAGTTGAAGGTGTCCCTGTTCCTTGCAGGTGGCTTGGACTAGATGACCTTTAAAGGTCCCTTCCAACCCTAACCTTTCTATGATTCTATGATTCTATAACAGTATATGCTTAAGTATGTGACTACAAAATGAGAGTTGTGGCTTATTGCCTGCATTTTCCTCTATTTCTACACTGAGAGTCTAACTCCACTTGGGTCAAGAAAAGCTAAATGTATGTACAGCAATACTCCATAACTTCTCTGAGCAACCTGTCCCACTGTTTGACCACTCATAGAGAAAAAAAATATTTTTGTGTGTTTCAACACCATTCCTGCATGCTCAGACAGTGTCTCTATTTTTCTCTCTCAGTCACCTGTTCCTGCGTTTATTTCTTGTATGTTTCCTGTTTATGTTTAAGCTTAGTCAGAATTTCCTTGTTCACCCATCCAGTCATCTTGCTGTCTTTGCTTGAGTTCCTTCTCATCAGGAACAACTTTGTTCTTGATCTATGAAAATCAACCAGCTGTCCTTTACTCCTCATTTTTCCAGGACCATATCCCTTGGAATTCTTCCAAACAGATCCATGAACAGGCCGAAGTCTGCTCTCATGACATCCAGGACTGGGATCCTGCTGTTTGCCTTGCTTCCTCCTGTCAGTATTAGGAACACCACCAACTCATGTAGTTACTTATGGTAACTATAGCCAAGGCTGCTTCCAGCCTTTTCATCACTGAACAGTACTTCCTTGTTGGTAAAGATGAGGACCAGCAGAATGTCTCCTCTCATTGACTCCTGTGTTGGTTTTGTTTACTGAGGGGAGGCTACAGTGGCAGCTTCTGTAAGAAGCTTCTAGAAGTTGTTTCCCCTTTATCCAGTGGACTCAGCTGGACCAAGGGCAAACTCGTTGCTGGCCATGGCTGAGACAATTGGTAGTAGAATATTCCCTGATAACACCTCTGTAATAATGTATTTAAGAAGGGGAAAAAATAAAAAAAAAAAAAAAGAAGACAAGTGAAGAAGCTGAAGTGGGTACAGAGAGATCGAGGCATAAGACTTGTGGGCTTTGTGGCCCTCACCCTCTGTCCTTCCTCTGGGAGGGAGAAGTGGAGAGATGTGAAAAGAACCTGAGAGGAGTCTACCTGAGCCAATTGTGAAGAATTTCTTGTGAGAGGAACAACTGCAGACGCCAAGGTCAGTGAAGAAGAAGGGGGAGGAGTAATGTTGCTCCTGACAGAGATTCCCCTGCAGCCTGTGGTGAAGACCATAGTGAAGCAGACTGTCCCTCTGCAGCCCATGGAGGTCCACAGAGGAGCAGAGATCCACCTGCAGCCCGTGGAGGACCCCACGCTGGGGCAGGCAGATGCCCAAAGGAGGCTGTGTCCCATGGAGGGCCTGCACTGGGGCAGCTGTTCCGGAGGGACTGCACCCCGTGGAAAGGACCCACGCTGGAGCAGTTCATGGAGGACTGTACCCCATGGGAGGGACCCCATGCTGGAATAGGGGAGGAATGTGAGTTCTTCCTCCAAGGAGGAAGGAGCGGTGTAAAGCAACAAGTGATGAACAGACCATAACCCCCATTCCCTCTTCCTCCCTGCAACGCTCAGAGGGGGAAGGAGGTAGAGATAATGGAATATAAAGTTAAGCCCAGAAAGAGGAGTGGGGGGAAGTTTTCTTGTTCTCTTTCTTATTATCCTGCTTTGGTTTTAATATTAAATGAATAGTTTTGCCCAAGTTGAGTCTGTTTTACCCATAATGGTAACTTTAAGGATCATTTCCTGTCCTTATCTCAAACCTTAATCTTTTTTTTGTTCTTATATTATGTCTCCTTGTTCCTTCGGAGGGTGGGGGAAAGTGAGAGAGAGACTATGTAGTTTGGTCCTGAGCAGGGCTAAACTACAACAATGACTTGATCACCTGTGCCAGGTAGTTGTCATCAGTGTACCTGAGAATCTTTCTGGATTACTTGTGTCCTGATTACTTACTGTTAGGTTGTTCCTCCAGCAGATATCAGGATGGTTGAAGTCTTTCATGAGGACCAGGGCTTGTGAACATGAGGCTTCTTCTGGTCATTTGAAGAATGTTTCAGCTACCTCTTTTTTGTGATCAAATAATCTATAGCAGACAACTACAACAACATGTTAGACTGCCCTCTAATCCTGACCCACAAGCTCTTGGCTGGCTCAACTCCTGTCCCTAGGCACAGCTCCATGGTGACTTGCTACTTGCTTACATACAGGACAATTCCTCCCTCCTTGCTTTCCCCAATGAGAGGAGTTTGGTCTTATGGTTTAAAATATCACTGAGTAACTTGTTCTGCTTGCCTATATACAATTATTGAACTTAATTGTCTTACAAGAATATTAAAAATGCAAACTAAAAATCTTGATCCAAATGGGTAGACAGAGCTAGGACTTCGTCACTGAGTCCATCAAGTTACGTACTGAGATAAGTACTTCCACATACAAACACACATAGAAATTAAAACATATATGAGACACTCTGAGTGACATTGCTTTCTGAAATGTTCAAGGCTGGAGATATTTAGACAATAGGATCAAGGAATCATGGAATTGTTCTGGTTGAAAGGGACCTTTAAAGATCATCTTGTCCAATCCCCCTGCCATGGGCAGGGACTTCCTTCACTAGACCATGTTACTCAAAGCTCCATCCAGCCTGACCTGGAACTCTTCCAATGACAGGGCATTCACAAGTTCCCTGGGTAACCTGTTCCAATGTTTCACACCCTCCTCGTAAATAACTTCTTCCTTATACCTAACTTAAATCTACCCTCTTTCAGTTTAAAACTGTTGTCCCCTGTCCTATCACTACAGATCCTGGTAAAAAGTCTCTTTCCATCTTTCTTATAAACCCCCTTTAGGTATTGAAATGCTACAATGTCTAATCAATGACATGCATAAAATGAAGCCAGCGCTACATTAGTTTATATAGTACAATCCTAGTTAAACCAAAGTTGATCTCAGAAAAGCAAAAGTAGTTGTAGTCTTTTATCGTCTTGAATCCAGACAAACTACTGTTACTAGAATAACTGACGGCAGTTAAAAGAAATGGGATGTATGGTAGTCATAGTCATAACTGACTGGAAAAAGTGGAAGAAATGTAAAGGTTGAAATAAATTTACTGAAGTAGGCATTCATAGCTTCTATATTAAAAAAAAAAAAAACAAGCAAAGAAAAAAAACTTTAAAAATGATTAAATTATTAGCTGAAGTCAATAACATATTGTGACTGGGTGGAGACAAAAGCTCCCAATACTTAAGTTCCAAATCTTCTGTTATCAGAATGGCCTTAATATGAAAAAATTACATGCACCTTTCTCTCTCTCTCTTCTGCTGGGGTATGACACCGTGAAGTCTAAAAATTTGTCTACTGCATCGTGAAGAGAATAGTTTCAAAGAACCTCCCTATAGACCGTAAATAAGATAAATGACACGTGACATGCTCTTGTCAGTTCTTCAGCTTCCTGAGGAAATGTGATGCTTTAGAAATCTCTGTTTCATCAAGGAAAGTTCTTTTGCGCTGACACACCTGTAGAGGTAGCAAAATCAGCTTCAAGAATCTGATTGCAATGTGCCACACATCTGAACATAACTCCTATCCAAAATGTATGACATGATACCAGTATAAATAAGTCTTAGATTGACCCAACAAAGAAAAGATTAGGAAGCATCAAAAAAGGTCTTGTGATAATCATTATATACCATGCCAGCTCTCCCTGGAGCCTTTCTTTCTTCAGTTTTTGAGGGTTTGGTTGTTTGTTGTTTTGGGTTTTTTTTCCCTCTGCAGGTTTTTGTCACAGTACTGAAGAATACAAAACATTATAACAACATAAAGCATTGCAAACAATGTGAGCAGTGTGACAAATTTGGGTTAATAACTATGTCAGCTTGTGAATAGTAGTCTGGCTTTCTGAATATTCTGGTATATTTCAATGTCTGTTTTAAATGTAATTTCGGAGTAGCTAAATTAGTTCAGCATTCATTTTCAAGGTAGAAAGAGAATTCATTCTTAAGTACTTGCAGCTAGATGTCTAAATCTCAGGTAGCCACTCTAATCTCCTACTGTAATCAATATAGTGAAATGAGAATATACAGTTTCTGAGCTCATACGAGCACAAATAAGCATATATGGTTTCTGTCTCATTCTGAAATTTGTCTCTAAATTGCTGGGATAATCTTATATTCTAGAGGATATAGTTAGCTGCTCAAGCATATTTGTCTACTGCCATATGAAATTTTCTAAGCATCCAAGGCATCCATGACACTTGGAAAATCTGACACACAGTTTATAGGAGAACTGCACCTTCTGGACCAGCAGCTAGATGTCAGATATAATAACCAGTGACAGCTAAATAATGCTGAAAATCAAGAAAAGTTAAAGCCCTCATTATGGGGGCAAGATGGCCAGAATGCAAAATCCTCTTGCACAAAGTGAGTGTCACACCTAGCAACCAGAGTAAGAAAGCTCGGGCCATTTAGCAGCATGATGATTTTGATAGAGGAATAATTATTAAGAAAATGAGACTGAATCAGGTTGCAGAAACCGGAAAACTACAAAAACTGTCTGGACAGATGGTCACAGATGATTTACCAGAAGCATCTTAACTTCCTTTGCCTATTTTTAGAACAGCATCTTCTCTAGGAAACATTTGTAAACAATAATCAGTCTCAGTATGGTACATGAATGAAAAACATGTAAACAACATCAGTGGTTAATTTGATTTACTAAAGTAACTGAGGGAAAACAGATATTTTTTTTCCTTGTTAAATAAGCATTTTCTGAGGTTCTTTCTTTAAAAAAACTTTCATGAAATTGCAGTAGGATTTAGTGATATGCAAAATTTAAAATTTTCACAGTATAACTGCTATGGCTAAATACGCCTGAGATCTGTAGAAATTTTAAGTACCTGAAAGTTTTAAGTATTTTGACCAGTTACCTTCAAATATGAAACAAATTTAGAACATATAATACTTTTCTCGTGTAAAATTGACACTGAACTTAATGCTCATTTTACAATAGCAGCATAGTATTAACTATTAATTTCTTAGTAAATGAGTCTATTATAACCAAAATTGTAATGGACTATACACTTTTACCATATTTATTCATATTTTGCAGAAGAAAGCATAGCAGAGCACTGCCGGTGCTCATTGGATTAAAACTGGCACAGTTATCCCCATCAATGCGATAAAGAGTTCCTCAGTTTACTCTAGGTATTACCCTTGGATGTGGCTACATAGGGAGACTTTGGACAATAAATTCAAACTAACTAAGGCTGTAAATTTAAAGTGGATTACTTAAACCACATTAAGCTCATATCAAAAGAAATTGAATTTATCTGAATTTATTAAGTGTTTTAAGTAATCTATTTTAAAAATTAACAAAATTATTAATTGATTTAATCTCAAAGTTAATTTAAGCTAATATTTTTCTGAAAGATCCCAACTGCACAAGCCTTTAAAGTTTAAGAAAACCAATATTTGATACAGAATACTTCAGAAGCCTCAGATACCTATCTCTGTCTGTGTAAATCTACAGAGATATGTATCTGAGTATAGATGTGGAGTATAAATATAAGCATTTGTTTATTCTTATAATTAAATATTAAATACAAGGTGGTAAACTACTGAACTGAGAAAGTTCTATTTGATTCTACTAAATACAAATCATTTTAAGGAACAGACACACAGTTTGAAAAATGTGTAGTTAGCAATTTCCTGCATGAACATTTATTTACTTTTTTTTTTTTCTAAAACACAGCAAGAGAATTCCAGCACATCCTGCTGAACTGTGTAACATTTCATGTGTATTTTGTGTCACTCCATAGAGGTAAAGAAATTGCTTTAGTGTCATGTTGCTCTGCAACATTGACAACTTTTTGTATAGCAGGCAAGGTTGAATAGTTCAATATACAAGAATAGCATTAGTTCTGTATATTGGTAAATTAGAAGGTAAATCTTACAATTTCACTAAAATAAAATCTCTACATTTCCAGGTTTCTTTGTTTTTTTTATATTCTTCCCTTCCACTCTTAACAGATCAGATAGATGCACAAAACCCCTATCTCCTAATCTCTTCTCAGTCTTCTTGCATTCTGAAAAATGAGACCTCATTATCAGATTCTGTAGCAGAGATAGAGATGCGATTATCCCACTCTACTTAGCACTTGTCAGGCCACACCTAGAGTCCTGTGGTGGGTTCTGGTCCCTACAATTCAAAAAAGACACAGACAGATTGGAAAGGCTCCAGAGAAAGGCAACAAAGATAATCAAAGGACTGGAGAACTTGACCTAAAAGAAAAGACTGAAGTAGTTCTCTTCTCCCTGGAGAAGAAAAGGTTTGAGGGGATCTCGTCACATTATTCCAGTACTTAAAGGGCAGCTATAAGGTACCACTGGGGCCAGGGCTATTTTGAATCTATTTCTACCTGTTCTACAACTTTCTTTGCTGTTCCTTAATGCATTTACAACAAATAGAGTGAGAACAATAACATTTAGTCTACTTTCAATTGCTAACACCAAATCTGTCTTTGTTGATGCTGTTTAAGTGAAACTGATGTTATTGCTACTAAATGTGTTTGCACTTTTCTTGTAAACATGTTAAAGAGCAAATTGCCCTACATCAGTAATACATGGCTTCTGAAAGAAGGTCTCAAATAAAAATAAGCATTTTCCTATTTAATTCTATTCATCTTCCATGTCAAATTTAATAAATTCACCACATTGTTTTTAAATTATGCCACTGGAGTCTTTAGAATGAGTTATTTTTTTTTAATTCCTTGTAAGTAGTCTTTTAAAGAAAATGTTGCTTGATGGTTGAAACATATTTTAATTGCATATAATTAAGTATATTGGTATTTTATTTCTATTTAAAACTCCTTGCAATGTGTTTTAGACTCAGCATTTTCTCATTTTAAATAACTTATCTATTTTATATCCACTTTTAAATACAATTTGAAGGGTATTTTCTTTAGAAAGGCATTGTTTTTTTCCAGGCTTTATTTTATTCCAGTGTGCCAGGAAAGTTATACTGCTACATTTCTGTTGAGAACAAGATGCGTAGAGAGATCACAGAAATATAAGATTCGCCAGAATATTGCAGTCAGTATTCTGTGGAGGTTCAGTCCACTAACATATCTGGTATTCTATAGAGTCAAGCAATGGCAGATAGAGGAAATGTAAAAAAAAAAAAAGAACAAGCGCGTATGATCAGATGATCAGTGTGGCTACAGGATGGCTAAAGCTTCTAAAAGAAATAGTACTCAATTCAGTTATAGAGTCATACGTGTCTGATAACATTTGAGATATCCTAGTATATCTTGCCTGACTTCCATGTACTACCCTAGAGAGATGTGTCTTTTCTGTGTCATATCTCCCAGACTTTCACAAACGACTTGGATACTCCAGGGGTAAGTAGAGAGCATTGGGAAGATCATAACGTGGTATTGAAAAGTGGCTCTGTTAGGTATATTGACTGTGTTTGGAATTTTGGCTGAGATCCACCATCTGGACATCTCAGTTAAGCACTGATGTTGGGCATGTAGCTTTAGTGCAATGACTGAAGTCTCCTAATACAAGATCTCTAGAAAATCTATCATGAGTTCTCATTATTTAGAGTTACTAAGTTCGATGACTATCATTCTTCACTGGCTAAGAAGAGAAATGGTAAACGCTAGGCACCTATATCTTCCTGCAATCCAGTCTGTCTACCCTTTCTCTGAAGATGAGCACCTGATGAAGTAGAGCTGGCTGCTTTTCACTAAAATGTGACAGTGATCATAATGCCAAATAGCCTTTTACTATTATAATGCTTGGAGCACTTTCACAAACTACTCCAGTATTCATCTCACCTCAGTGAGGTAAGGCTTTCAGCCTTACAGTACTCACCTGGCCTCCATGCCTGATAAGATCATGGAACAGATCTTCCTGGAAGATATGTTGACACATATGGAAGACACGAAGGTAATTAGAGACAACCAACATGGCTTCACCAAGGGCAAATCATACCTGACTAATCTAGTGGCCTTCTACAATGGAGTGACTGTATAAGTGGAGCAAGGAAAAGCTATGGATGTCATCTACCTGGACTTCTGTAAGGCCTTTGATACAGTTCCCCACAATATTCTTGCTGATACATTGGAGAGACATGGATTTGACAGATGGACTGTTAGATGGATAAGGAACTGACTGGAATGCTATGTCCAAAGAGTTACAGTCAATTGCTCGATGTCCAAGTGGAAACCAGTAATGAGTGGTGTTCTTCAAGGGTCCATACTACGACCAATGCTATTTAATGTCTTCATCAATGACATAGTGTGATTGAGCGCATCCTCAGCAAGTTTGCAGATGACATCAAGCTGAGTGGTGCAGTTGATTCACGAGAGTAAAGGGATGCCATTCAGAGGGACCTTAACAGGCTGGAGAAGTGGGCCCATGTGAACCTCATGAAGTTCAACAAGGCCAAGTGGAAGGTCCTGCACATGGCTGGGGCAATCCCCACTATCAATACAGGCTGGGTGGAAAATGGATCGAGAGCAGCCCTGTGGAGAAGGACTTGGGTATACTGGTAGATGAAAAATTGGACATGAGTTGGCAAAGTGCCCACGCCGCCCAGAAAGCCAATAGTATGGCTGCACAAAATGAAATGTGGCCAGTAGGTCAAGGGAGATGATTCTCCCCGACTATTCCATTCTCATGAGACCCCCATCTGAGTACTGCATCCAGCTGTGGGTCCCTGACACAAGGAAGACACAAACCTGTAACAGCGGGCCCAGAGGATGCCCACAAAAATGGTCAGAGAGCTGGAAAAACCTGTCCTATTAAGAAAGGCTGAGAGGGTTGGAATTCTTCAGCTTGGAGATGAGAAGGTGCTGTGGAGACCTTATTGTGGCCTTTCAATATGTAAAGGGGGCCTATCAGAAAGATAGCCACTTTCTACCAAGGCCTGTAGAGACAGGACAAGGGGCAGTATTTTTAAAGTGCAAGTCCAGCCCAATGGCAGCGAGTTTGAACTGGAAAATCTTCAAAAGTCCCTTCCAGTCCAAACCATTCTGTGATTCTATAATTCTACTAAAGTAGGATGTTCAATTTCAGATCGTATAATGTTTCTTAGACAAGACTTTTCCTCCAAGCAAAACATTTAAACAGAATATTGTATTAATTAATGACTAGTAGAACATCTTTTTTTTCTGGACCTGTCCACCACAAATCAGACCACTATACAAAAATTTTATGTGTGGCCCCTATCCTTGGCTGTATCACTCAACCCTGTGTTGAACTCCCTGTTCCCTGTATTTCTCCACATTTAAACAAGGTGCTTAGCCTCTCAATTTCTTGCCTTACCCTCTCTATTTGCTCCTATTCATTGCTACCTTGACTCCAGTCTCCAACTGATCAGTCTCAATCACTTACCACCATATTTTTTAAGAAACATTATCTCGTATTTGAAAGGTGCTCTCCAAATACTTCAGAAAAATATCTCTCTATTATTCCCTGATCTGCTACAAAAACTCTTTATGACAGTTAGGCTGCTGGTTTGATGATACCACATACTGATTTAATACAATCCTTCAAATGAACCTTTCTATGTGAAACCAAGTGATAAAATTAATCTTGGATTTTGATGAAGAACTTGTAAGACAATGAAGCATCCTTTAGTTCTGTGTTTGTATATTATCTAGGCCCATGTAGACCAAGACAACAAGGAAAAATTAGTACTAAAAAAAAAAAAATTTACTAACGGAGCCAAGTATAGATTTCATATATGTATGTGTGTTTGTCTGATTATTATCAAAAACTTGTGTTTCTGAAAAGATGTTACCCTAAACATTGAATATTGGATTGCAGGATATTCAAATTGCTTGGAATAGGGAACTATCCTGCAAAATAACCCTATTTTTCAACAAAAGCTTATTACTGGAATTTTTTTTTTGCCAAAATGCTTCAATGTAAGGAAGGGAAAGAAACAAGAGTACATTTAATTGGCATTTTAATTTGAAAATATTTTGGACTGTGGACATTACAAGTTATGAAACTTCAAAAGTGAAAGTAGATTCAGGTTTTTTGTTTGTTTATTTTTATTTTGCCTGTGAAAGGTGCAGAAAAACATGGTATTTATTCCAGTGCAAAAAAAAAAGCCATCAGAAAGTCAGTATTCCAATTAATTCTCATAATACAATGAAGAAAAATATTCAGTAAAATTTGTTCATTCTGTTGAATTTACGCATAGGGGCAAATTTATTCCAAGGAACAGTATTCTGTAATAGCTTCAGTTGAAGTTATTTCTATGTTTCCTAGTTACTTTTTTTTTTTTTATTACATTTAATTGTCCCCAAACAAAATTAAAGAAAATACTGAAAGCAATTTGTTAGTTACCTGTTGCTGCTGAAAACTTGACAGGTAATAAGAAAGCCACCTAATATAATAGGAGGAATATTTTTCTCTAATCTATCCATCTAAGGGGACAATAAAAGTACTTTTAACTTATCTTCCCACATTTTCAATTATTAATCATTGTATCCCTTTTTTTTCTTATTTTTTTCTTCTTTTTTTTGTAGAATTACAATATGTTAAATTTTGTTTTATCTTCGGTGCTTCACAATTTCTCCATAATCTAGACTTCTTTTTTTCTTCAGCTTTCAATAAATAGTCAGATACTCCAACCTGTTGGAATCTAGAAGTTATGTTCCATAATTCTTTGCCTCACTGCACAAAAAAAAGAAAAAAAAAAAGGCTGTCATGGCATTTTTTTATATTTATTCATGATGTTATTTATCTCTGAAACACTCAAAACAGTACTCAAGAGAGTTAGTTTGAAAAATAACATTATGTTATACCTACCATGCAACAGCATGAGTGTGAATGAGATGCAATGGTAAAGGAAAAAAACAGCTTGTTGATTTTTTTGTGTGTTTTTCTTTGCGATTTTTTTTTATTTAACTTCAACTCATCCTTTTGAATCAGAGAACAAAAAGAAAACAGTAGACCATCTTGCTTTTACAGAGCTTATGACATACGTAGTTAAAATTTTATACTGACTATAAAAAAGACAATGCAATGTATTGTGTAACTTACGAACATTCTACATGAAGTTTGAACACAAAATATTCGTACATCATTTATGTTTTGATTACACGCTAAGTGCTGACAAGGTACTGTATTTATGAATAATGCAAAGAAACTGAAAGAACAAGCTTTTTATATTCCATTTTGAACCTCTGTTTTTCAGCCAAAATGATTTAACAATGTAAGACACATGTCATTGATGGAATATGATTAGAAATACATTGTGTTCTTGACAGTTAACAATTATTCCTGTGTGCATTAGTGATGCAATCATAACAACTATAAAAGCTAAGTGTCAGGTATCTCCAAAAATATAATACCACAGTCATTTCAATAACACCTAGTAATTCTAATTCTATCTGAATAATGCTTTGCCATTAAAACAAATAATCAGACAGAAAAATAAATATACAACTCTATGGCATTTCCATTGATCAATTTAGTAAGCACTGAGAAAAAAATATGCAATTACATTAGAAATATATTCAGAAGCAGCCCAGTGCCCCATGTTCAATTAATTCAAAAAGAAACAAACAAAAAACCTCAAGAACCCATGCACCCCCATCCTGACCAGTGAAGCTTAAAACTCTGAAAATTTGTTGCATTTTTAATTGAAATACATTGCATGATTAATCTTGATTTATGAATAATCGAATATCTGTACTCTTTTCATTTCCCCTTGCTGAAAATATCCTTAATGATCTTTTTAATCAATATTAGAAAATAATCAACATTGTCACAGTTAAAGTAGCATCCAACAGAGCCTAGCTCCACCATAAGCAAAATTCTCCAACTGACAAATATTTCATGTTGGGCTACTCTAAGAAATTAGCCCCCTTCAATAAACAACATTTGTATGTAAATGGATTGTTTGTTTCAAGTGACTTAAACAGTGATTGTAAGTTTTACATCCACAAATGCAACAACCCTTCTCATTAAGATTTAATGAGAACATTGTTTAATTTAGTCACTAACCTCTATGGCATCTTCTGTTGCAGTATGTTCCTCAAGGACTTCTATTCCTACCAGTTAATTAGGACAGAAGTCTATCCAGAACTGTATTCTGTAATCATAACAACATCAAGGTGTGAATATCATATTCGGAGTTGGTCATAGCTAGAAGAATTCTTAAAAATAAACCAAAATTTGAAGCAATGTGCCCTGCGTGGAATGGGAAAGTACTGTGCACAAACTAAACCAGGATACTCAGACAGACATATTAGTATGCCACTATACACTCAACCGAAAAAAAACCAAAAGAGTCAACCTTTTTTTTTTTTTTTTTTTTTTAATAGTCTTTAAGAGTATGTTAGGATTAAATTTACTCTGGACTGTGAGTGTGTCTGTCTTTAAGGGAATTCTAGACCCCCTGTTCAGATATAGGTATCTGTGCTGTAGATGTCTAAGATTTGGCAGGATTCTGCTGATGACCTCCTAGCAAAGAGTACTTTATTACTTTCAGTATTCTTAAAGTTGAAGGAGACTGTGCATTGTTAGGTTATGATGCTCATATACCATGGTGTTAAAATATTCAGAATAAAACAGCTTTCTGTAAGATACTTTTGAAGAGATGTCCCCCCTTTGTAATATCCTGCAAAAGAAGTTTAATTCCCTGTTTTTACATATTGCTTAAAATAGTTCTGAGTTGTTTGTTTGGGAACTCAAAGCATCAAATGCAAGATGTGAAAACAGAAGAGTATTTTAGACCTTTATTACAGCTTGTAAAAAAAAAATATTATTTCATTCTGAATGTGTCACTGCTATGGAAACCCTTCTTAACTCAAAAAGAGCACAGAATACTTTGGAGTCAAGATCAAGGAAATCAGAAAGGAGGACGGGACCATCAGTGGTGGCTCTAATGAAAAAACATGTGTCCTCTAAGAATTACATGGAATATATGCTATTTATCAGTTGTGTATGGTAGTTAGAGCTCTTCTTGATTAAATTCACTGAGAGTTTCAGACTTTTTTCTTCTCTATAACTTCCCAAGTATTTCTGAAAGGAGAACCATTTACCTTGGAAAGCGGTTTAACTAGATTTTGATCTTCCTGATAAAGCAAGCAGGTAAATGTCTAACCTTATTTTGTGGCTTTTATTGACTTTGAGGTATCTTGTAATGGTAACTCTTTTATAAATGTATTTTCAACTATTGTTTGTTTCCTATGTCAAACAGGATATTAGATTTCATCAGAAAAGTTTTGCAAATATAATACAGGATGGAAAGGAGCCACCCAAAACTCATCTGCTGAGCCTCTATGAAATTTACTTTCGGGCATAAAGGCTTTTTTCTTATCTTATGCAGTCATTAGAGATAAAAAATATAAAACCTTCTACAAAAGCAAGGGTAGAAAGGGATGAAGAAGATTATTTTTTTTCCTTTTATTCCAAAAAAGTCAGTTCCCTGACAAAAAAGGAACTTTGATACATGTACAGTACATGTTAATTTTTTTAACACATGTGTGGTTTTATCTCATGGATAATGCTCCTTGAGATTATTCCAAATTGCTCTGCAATATCCTTTTTTATTTTATTTAGTTTAGCTAAAGTCATATACTAGAGCTGGTTACTGAACTCCAATTAGGAAGACTTTTCCTGACCTATAATCATACCAATGCATTACTGTTGAAAATATTTGGAAAGTTGTTCTCAAGACTCAGCAAGGCTTCATTTAATATCAGAATTTTCTACTTATTTAGACCATCAAATCTCCATCAAGTATTGAATTTCATTTTCATGCAGTTCATTTTGTATTTATATTTTTCTCTCAGAATGCAGAGTCAGCAGGAGAGAGAGATGTATTTGAATAAGGAGGAGGCAAATACATGATTAAAATTGCTTGGTTTCATGTTTTTCAGATGTCAGTCTGCAGTATACTTTACAGTCAAAGTTAGCAGGATTTAGTTAGACTTCAGGAAAACAGATCTTGCACCTCTGAGGTATCTCACATTGAAAAATCAGAAACAGGTGATAATAGTACCATCCTTCTCATAACTTGTACTATTTCTTTCAGGATGAATGATCTATTGTTCTCAGTTAACGTCCAGCTGTTTCTCTGGAAGGGCAAGGACCTCCTTTAGGTCCTGCTCTGCATATGACAGACCGATGTGGATGGCTTGGACATCTTGTGATGTCTCCAATGGAAGTAGATGCCTGCATTTCGGCAACTGAATTGGCCCTATGAGTAAGATTTCACTCAGATTGCAAACACTTTAAAACAGATGTCTATGTACAGGTGTTTGCATGTAACCTAGAGGTATCATCTTCCATTTTTGGTCTTGAAAGATAGCCTCTAACCAATGAAGATATTGGAATTCTGAAGAGCTACTCAGTTCACTCTAAGAAGAGACATCTATGTCTAGCCAGATGTCGTTTCTCTCAATTATTTTCCCAACACTGACAGGATGTCCTGGGTTTTGGTGTTTAGCTCCTACACTTGCCTTTAGACTCCTACAGTTAGGTTTCATCCTAACAGCGTGATCTCTTTTACCTACTTTTATCCATTAAAAAAAAACCTAGTTTACTTGTCTAGACTGGTAGCCTAGTTCTTTCAATGTTAACAGATACTCCAGTTTTCAAAGAATCAGTTATACTACTTGTCTTAAGGCAGGAGTAATGTATTCCTGGAATGAATATTTGTCATTTATTACAGAAGAAACATACATAATTAGGTTAGACTAATTAGACACAATTAGGTTAAACTTCAGGAAATACAGGTGCGATGTGGCCAGTGATGTGTGTTTCTTTGCTGCTACAGCTTCTTTATCGGTGCACTTCTATGCATCAGATGTGAAATCTATTTATTTTTTTCTTCAATTAAATGTCAGTTGATGTTTAAAAAAAAATCAGATTTTTAATTTTTTTTTCTATCACTAATCACAATTCAAGTTTTTTTTTCTGTTAGATATTACCATTATCTGCCTCGGTTATCATATATTAAGACTTTTTAAATTTCTTCTTGGTTATATATGAGCTGTTTCAAACTGATTTTGCCAAAGGACTGGAACTTTTACAGAAAGACTAATTTGGGTGTTTAAATACCATGGGCATTTTGTTCCCCTGTTCATTCTCATAGATATTATATTTGGAAATAAATGTCTTGTCTGAGACAGAGCCATGATCTTCTTCCTTAATATAGGGGTTAAAATATAGGATATAGAAATATAGACTATAGGAGTCTAGATCAATATTGGAATAACACTATAGCAGAGGATGATTACATATCCCACTACTGAAAGATAATACGCATTTTTATATATGGCAGTGTAAGATAATAGAATAACTGCATTAAATTATCTGAAAAAAAACCAAGCCAAAACCAAAATTAAAAACAGAAAAACACAAACTGTTAACATTTTAGCCCCTCAATTATGTAGTTCCTTTTGCAGTATTTTTTTTTCAGATTTGATTCTCCCTGAAAAAGAGAGACTGCAAATGACACCTTCATTTCAAAGAGCTGTTTCTTCCATGTATTCATTTGTAAACTCATGTAAAATCTCATAACTCAACTTAGATACTGAGTTCAGTAAGGGAGGAGGAAGAGGGCAGGGAAGTGACCTTAACTTTTTTTTTTTTGATCAAACAGACACTTCAGGAAAGACATTGGAACAATAAGAATAGATGAATTCACATCACTCAGGTTGTAATCTGAACATGGGATTGTACTAGTCACTCTCTGACCTTTGTGGAAGAAAGTACATTCTGTGTCAGATCCTGAGAGCTAGCAGTAGCAGAAAAGGTAGTTTCTTCTTTGAGAAGCGACTAAGTTGAATCTTCAGCCACTGAAAGATGAGAAAAGGAATTCCATGATGCTATTTTTTTTTCTATAATTTTCTTTCACTGTAGTAGAACTTTTTTATTCTGTATGAAGCTTTTAGAGAAAATAAAATTTTATATATCATCTCTCATTTCTGTTGAATTTGCATATACTTAATATTTTTTTTTAAATACTGATAGCTATTTACCTAAAAGAAAAATTCTTCACAAAGACCTTTTTGTAACAGAGAAATCATTAACCCACATATGATGTTCTTACTTTCTCAGTCTAAAGTAAATTATTCAATCTATTTTCAATAGCTCATATTACACTGAATTCAGCTCTTGGGTGTTCATCAAAGTAATGTAATGGTTACTACAGCAAGCATACCATAGCGCACCATAAAAATCATGCCAGTGAAATAATGTAGAATTCATGACAAAGCATAGACAAAAGCTGACAATTTGAGTCCTGATATCTATTAATGGGACTAGGTAAAACAGAATCTAATTCTTGGACTTGATCCCAGGCACTTGTCTGATTCCTGAAGAGCCAGTATCTGGCTGGTCACTTAGAAAGCTTGTGCTATTTAAGAATATCACTATTTGGTCTGACCAAAAGTCCAGTAACCTCTGTTAAGCTAGCAACATTAATGTAGCAGATTCTTAAGGGCGGAAGTTAAGTGTGAATAGAATAAATTCTTCTTGTTCTCAAAAAAATATAGTAGATCAGAGACTTCCTGGGCAAAAAGTTGAGTTCAATTTCAATTTGTTTAAGTCTTTTGTGAACCCACTTATGCTTTGGATTTCCACAACATTCTGTGGTGTTCAGTTCCATGACTTGACTGTGCTGTGAAGAAAAGTATACTTCTTTCTCTTTGTTTTAAACATAATGCTTAACAATTTTATTGCATTTCTGGTGCAGCTTTTAAAATATTCCTTCCTTTCTAGATGTTTATTTCTTTATAAATACTACGTTCCAAATCCCAGACTCTTCAGTTTCTCCCCATACAGAAGTTATCATAAAGCTGACCTTCTTTTGCCATCCTTTTTCTAGTTTTCTCCTTGAAAAGAGGATGACTAAAACTGTACATAGCATTTACAATGTGGCAGTACCATGGACGCTTTGTACTGTGATAATGGAGTTCAGAAAAACTAACACCTGTATGGAAAAGACGTATTTTTTACTGGGGAGATAAAAGTTAATGAGTTTCTCTTGATGAAGATCAAAGGATGGATGCATGGAAAAAGAAGCTAATGGAAAAAATGAACCCGTAAAATAATATTTTTCTCCAAAATTCTGTTCTTGCATAAGATATATAGGAAGCATCAGGAAAAAGTTTTAAAAAGCAAGTAGATTTCTCTACTTTCCTGAAATTGCCTCAAGCAATTACAGCTATTTGAGTTACAGAATTTAAAGGAAATTTTAATGATACATATTCTATTTTACTGTCTGATGGTTTTTGCTAAGACAGAGTTAATTTTCTTCATACCAGCTAGTATGGGGCTATGTTTTGGATTTATAGAATCATAGAATCATAGAATCACAGAATGGTTAGGGTTGGAAGGGACCTTCAAAGGTCATCTAGTCCAACCCCCCTGCAAGGAGCAGGGACATCCCCCACTAGATCAGGTTGCTCAGAGCCTCATCCAACCTGGCTTTGATGCTGAAAACAGTGTTGATAACACAAGGATGTTTTAGTTACTGCTGAGAAGTGCTTACACAGAGTCAAGGTCTTTTCTGCTTCTCGCAGCACCCCACCAGTGAGTAGGCTGGGAGTGCACAAGAAGTTGTGAGGGGATACAGCTGGGACATCTGACCCCAACTGACCAAAGGGATATTCCATATCATATGACATCATGCTCAGCATATAAAGCTGAGGGAAGAAGAAGGAAGTGGAGGATGTTTAGAGTTATGGCATTTTGTCTTCGCAAATAACAATTACACATGATGAAGCCCTGTTTTCCTGGAAATGGTTGAACACCTGCCTGTCGATGGGGAGCAGTGAATGAATTCCTTGTTTTGATTTGCTTTTGTGTGTGTGTGTGGCTTTAGCTTTACTTATTAAACTATCTTTATCTCAGCCTACGAGTTTTCTCATTTTTACTCTTTTGATTCTCTCCCCCATACCACTGGGACAGAGTGAGTGAGCAAACATGTGGTGCTTAGTTGCTGGCTTGTGTTAAACCACAACATATTGCATGGTTTTTTTTAATGTCTATTATGGATTTTTGCCTTCTTCTGTATTTTACGTTAATGAAAGTCAAGTTTGAGTTAATATTTTTTTCACTATTTTTACACAATTCCAACTAACATATTTCTTCAATGATACTATATTTGTAAGAAACTTTTTCACTACTTTCATAGTTACAGCTTTTCCATGGTTTGAGATCATTTTTCACTTTAACTATATAGTATTGCACAAATGTATTATGTGTTTGTCCAGATTTTCCAGGAACACACTTGCTTTGGTCAGTCAGTTATATAATTTGAAGGTATACTAACTAAGCTTTAGATAAATTAAATAAGATTTGAATGTAAAATTATGTAAGACCCATTCATATCAAATTATCCTTTGAGTAATACTTCATCATCACAGGTTGTTGCTCTGATGAAATTAATTTGCAAAGCCACCTGTGTGACAGAGCTGATAATATATTAGTGTGATTCATCACTAGTGATCATCAACAGCCAATGATATATTAGTGTGTTGCTCCAAGGATGATGCTATCCAGAAAGAATGAACTTCTATAATTAAATTATGGTACAGAAATCAATGACAAGACCATAGTCTAACCCAGTCAACAGCAGGTAGGAACATTGGCACTAAATCAATTTCTCTAGAATTTTTTCTTTTGGCTTGCTAGTGGCAGCTTTGCAACTTTGTTAATCAGGTCTCATTACCCCTGTGGAAAATTATATTTGCTCTACTTTCTTCTCCAGTATCATTTGGCAGTGCTTACATTATTAAGTCCCCCAGTACTTAGAGGAGAACATTTTTCACATGATATAAAAAAAAAAAAAATGCAAAGCCTCTTGCAATAGCACTGCTATGCTTTTCTGTGAAGGTGGAAAACTAGGCATCTACAAGAAATGTTTACAGTACCTCATAAATTAAGTTAATAGCCACTTTCCAGCTTTGCCAATTTTTATCTCTGTCATGGTAATGGTCAGCAAAAATTGGAGAGCAGGAAGCTAAGACAGCCAGAATGTATCAGACAAGTAGACCACTCAGACCTAGCTAATCATTTTAGCTTTAAGATTAGGTCACAAAATTCAGTTTGGAATGGCAGAACTATGACAACATAATATAACTTTGTTCTCCCCTTATATTAGACAAAAAGTCCTCAAAGTCTGCCTCTACTACTCAACCACCTTCTTTTCATATTCCATCTAGTTGTTAGGCACCTGTATCTTTCTTTATTTTTCAGAATCTTCCTTCCCTTTTTAAACTTTTCCTAACTCTTATGTCTAGAACCTTGGTCCAGCATCTGTAAACAGGTGACAAGGCAGTTCCCTGTCTCTATGTTTTGCCCAATGTACCATGTGCTTATGTTACAGATCCACCATTCTTAGTAGCTAGCTTTCTTTCATTTATCCTTCTCTTCCAGCCAGATGAACTAAACTTAAGGGCAGGATACAAAAGTATTTCTGAAGGCAATGCAAACTATAGAGCAGAAGTTCTGTAGATATTCAAAATAGTAGTTTGCAGGTGGCCTTGGTTACTGACTGGAAGAAGAAGAGGCTATTTAACTGTACAATTCAGGTCACAACTCTTGCGTCTTGCAGAGATTTATGTCCAGTACAGGTAACCTAGCTTGAAATATGGTGGTCCATACCGTCATCTCCTACTTCCACGAGCTCTGATATAGCCATAAGCACTTTGGTATCCAAGAGTTTGGCATTAATGTTTATGAACAGCATTGTTTCCTATAAGAATGTTGTACCTCAAACCCCAGGGAAGAACAGTAATTTTCCTCTTCTTACTGCTATTTCCTAGTGTTCAACTTCTGAAATTTGTCCCAAGAATTCCTTGGGTTGCCTGCAGAAAACTCCTTCATGTAAATAACATCTAGGTTCTCCAGTTCCATGTCAGAAATTAAAAATTGCCACTAAGCACCACTGCTGCATGTACTCTGTCTATCTCACTCAGGCACTACTTAAAACTGGTGGTAACACTAATTAAACGGACGCTGGAACAGGTTGCCTAGAGAGGTGGTAGGTGCCTCATCCCTGGAAACATTCAAGGCCAGGTTGGATGAGGCTCTGAGCAACCTGATGTAGTTGGAGATGTCCCTGCTCCTTGCAGGGGGGTTGGACTAGATAACCTTTAAAGGTCCCTTCCAACCTTAACTATTCTATGATTCTAAATCAGCCTTTATCAACAGAATCTGGAGGCTTTTTCATAAAATTCAAGGCACACGTGCATCTGAAGAGATCATCTGCACATATGATTACTACGCCACAAGGGAAATCTTGTTTCGCATTTAGGCTGAGTATATCAGGTCCTAGACTTTTCTCTGGCTTCTCCAGAGTCTGCTACTTTTCCTTTTATCTTTTTTTTTTGCTATTACAATTCTTATCTGAGACCTCACAAAGCTAAGAGATTTTCTCATCAATTTCCTTCTGACTGTGACCAATCTGACCATTAAAAGCAGCAGAGTGACTTTTAGAGAGCAGTTGATTTCATCCTAAATTAGACATCCATATTTTATCAGATGGATCACATGCTAAAAGTGTCAGTTCTCCTACATTTTAGAGTCCTAGACAGAACACAAAATAAAGTACTAACACTTTCTTAAAGCCAACCCTACTGTCCCTGACAATGAAAGGTCTCAGGTAGATGATCTGAATTTATAGCTCTGATAAATTCTGTGATGAAAAGTGACAATTATGGTCAGGGTGATGTTGACTGACATAGTACTCTTCCAACCATATACACTTGGAGGAATCGAAAAGGTGAGACTACAGTAAAACACTGCTCAGGTACATGATCTGGTGAATACCTATCTTGTGAAACACCTAATAAACAGAAAGGAGGATGAGTGATTAAATATTCCCATCTTTCAGGTGGAGAAGGTCCCAAATCAGAAACCAATTACCAAAGACATTCAAATTCTGAATGAAGTCAATTTGATCTAGAGGGATCACAGATGTCAATACAGACTCAAGTTATAGCAAGATGAAATTTTATGCAATCTTATAACTCTTACTGAGAAGTGTGCCACTTCCTTTTCATGGAGGACTTCTCCCTTTTCCGGCAAGATTAACATGACATAGGTGGATCAGAGAAAAGAAGGGGGAAGCTCACTGAAGACTACTGAAAGTACAATTGCTTATGGGAAGGGAAAGATAAAATGAGAGGGAAAAATGGTGTGAGCACATGCATGTGAATGTACTACATTTTTGCTAGTGGGAAATAGCTAAGTGAACTTTGGTGCTTTCAGATAAAAAATGAAGAAAAAAAAAAGGATACACTAGCAACGGATATATAGAAAAAGAACTCATATCCTTTAGTCTTTTGAAAGAGTTCTCTCTGAAGTTAATTGTGTAGCTTTTTTTTTTTTTTTTGGTGTCAATAGGCCTCAAGATGTTAGAAATGTCTTCCTTTCCTTCATGGAGAGATCCATTATTTTCAGATTACATCAGACACACAGCAAGACATATGGCATGTATGGTCCTTGTGGTTGAAAGGGGTGCAAGAATGTCTTCCATTCCTCCATCCATCCTGAGCTGCCAAGTGTAAAGTCCTAAATCCTGATATGGCCTTCAGCTTTCTGCTCAGTATTAATCTTACCTAAAAATTCTTGCAGAGGCATCTGCTTTCCCTGGTAAGATAGGAAGAAGTCTGTTCTTACCTTGTTCTTTCTGCTTTGATTATTAAAGTACTTTGGGTGCATTATCTTGGCAGCATAAATCACAGTTCAAGGTACAAACATCTAATTTTTTTAAATAATCTAAAAAAAAAAAAAGACAAATAGTTTGTACTACATGAGTATATCCAAGAGATCTTACTCTGAAAATAAATACTCTGAAATACTCTGAAAAAAAAAAAAAAGAATAGCCTCTACAGACTTTAAACCTCATTGATCCTGTCTTAATGAGGAAAAGAAAATTAAAAGGACCCTGAAATCTCATTGAGCTGGTTTGCTTTCCTCCAGGCTTTGTAAGATATTTTATCTTCAAAGGAATATAGAAGGCAGAAACCCCATGCACTTGAATTTACAAATGTCCTGGTTTTATTTAGTGAGGGGGAGCTATGGTGGCAGCTTCTGTAAGAAGCTACTACAAGTTGTTTCCCTTTGTCCAGTTGACTTGGCTAGGCCTAGGGTGGACCTGATGCTGGCCAAGGCTGAGCCAATTGGTAGCAGAATGTTCCCTGATAACACTTCTGCAATAACGTGTTTAAGAAGGGGAAAAACAGAAGAAAAAAAAAAAAATTATGTGAAGAAGCTGAGGCAGGGGTAGAAAGGGGGAGGCACAAGCCTTGTGGACCTTGCGGCCTTCACCCTCTGGCCTCCTGCTGGGCAACTGTCTGGGCCCGACTCAGCCCCGCCCAGCTGCAAGAAGTAGAGAGGAGATGTGTAAAGAACCTGAGAGGCATCTGCCTCAGCCGGTTGTGAAGAATTCCTTGTGAGAGGACAGCTGCAGATGTCAAGGTCTGTGAAGAAGGAGGGGGAGGAGTAATGCTGCTCCTGGACAGAATTCCCCTGCAGCCTGTGGTGAAGACCATAGTAGGGCTGCTGTCCCTCTGCAGCCCATGGAGGTCCACGGAGGAGCAGAGATCCACCTGCAGCTCGTGGAGGACTCCACACTGGTGCAGGCAGATGCCTGAAGGAGGATGTGACCTGTGGAGGGCCCGCGGTGGGGCAGCTATTCCAGAGGGACTGCACCCCATGGTAAAAAACAACACATGCCAGAGCAGTTCATGAAGGACTGCAGCCCATGGGAAAGACCCCATGCTGGAGCAGGGGAGGAATGTGAGGAGTTCTTCCCCAAAAAATGAAGGAGTGGCATAAAGCAACATGTGATGAACTGACCATAACCCCCCTTCCCTCCTCACCCATGTGCCACTTGGGGAGGGGAAGGAGGTAGAGATAATGTTAAGCCTGGGAAGAGGGATAGGTGGGGGTAAGTTATCTTGTTCTCTTTCTCATTATCCTGCTTTGGTTTTAATAACAAACAGATAGTTTTCCCCAAGTCGAGTCTGTTTTGCCTGTAATGGTAACTTTAAGGATCTCTCCCTGCTCTTAACTCAAACCTCGAGCCTTTTTCTTATATTGTCTGTCCCAATTCCCTTGGAGAGTGGGGGAAGTGAGAGAGACTGTGTAGTCTTGTCCCGAGTGCGGCTAAACTATGACAACATAGCAATGAATAATTGTTCATCCTCAGAGGAAATAACCCAAGTGATCCAGAATTTGAAGTTCAGATAAAATTATCAAATGAAATTAGAACAGAAATTCCTTAAAATATGAGTAGTATAGGTAAAAATAAGCTAAGCAGTATAAACCAGATTATGATTTAGTTTTCAACAAAATAGATCTAAATTGACAGGATAAACATGAAAACTGAAATTATAATATCTCAACACAAAGAGAGGTTACTATGAACTGAATAATGTATTTTTTCAAGCACTGAATGTGAGAGTCCAACAACAAAAGAAACACTGTTATTGATATAAATGCTGGGACATCGAAGGAAAATTGCATCTTTTCTCATTTCTTTGAAATTATCTTCATTTCTAGTGTGATATCCAAAGAGAAAATTCATTCTGTTGAGTCTTTCCTAATATCAACTCTACTATCAATGCATAATAAATATGAAATAGCATTCATAAAGTATAAAGCTGACAAAATTATACTCATAGTCATGTAAGATGAAAAGCAGAGGAGAAATAGCATATCTCATAGGACTGAGCTTGTGAAAACTTTTTCGATACACAGTTGCCATATGTCAAAAAAAGGAGCCAACATAAATGTAATAACCATATTGTCACTCTTTGGTAAGTACAGTTAATTCTTAATGGACTCAACATCAGTAGACAGAATAATTACATCAGTAGGAGAAAGTTGTTAATCTGAGAAAAATCTTAGAAAAGTACATAGCCATACTGTAAACTTTGCTTTGATCTTACGAGCTTTGTGTGTTGTTCTAGAAGACCAGTTCTAACTCTCTAGAGTAAACAAAAGAAAAAATAGGTGTGGCAGGATTCCTCAGAGGACATTACTGACATTAGACAGGCTATGCCAGGCAGTTAACAGAGCACACTTTCATAACACTGGATTCCTCTATTCCTGTTGAACAAAGTGTGACTAGGTCAGCAGGCCTAGCAAAGTATATTCTGTCTTATTCCATGAGGTCCTGAACAGGCAAATTATAAAACAGAGCACTCAAAACCAGAAACTGTTGGAAAGAATATGCGTGGTTAAGCCATGGGGGTATCTACGGCAACTGTGGTTTGGCGTCTGAAGCATCTCAGCCAGCAGGCTTCCACACGTGAAGGGATAATAGTGAAAGAATTGAAGGGAAAGGGAGAACCAGGGCCTACTCTGCTAAAAAAAGCAGAAAGAAATTTAGTGTTTGAGATCCAAACCAAACAACTTTGTGGGTGTCCGGAAATTCCACTTGTACCGTAAGGCCAGTATTGAAAAGCTTCAGTGTGGATGCTAATCTTTAAGCTAGAAAATCTCACTCAATTTTTCCTGTATATGTTTCAGCTTCTGTAGCCTCTGTATTGTATAAGAGTGGTCAAACAAATATTATTATTCTTGTCTAAAAATTGTGAACCTGAAAACTGTCTTTGTGCTGATTCAAAAGGGAATTTTAATCTCCTTCAGCACCCTACAGTAAATTTTGTCCATACTTTATTATTACATCAGTAGATCAGTTTCATAGTGACAGGGGATGTCAAATATATAAACTGAAAATGTGATAGATCAGAAACTTGTGTTTAAATATAACAACATTTCAAGCTAAAGTGCTTTCAAATTTACAATGTGTTTATTTATACTTCTGTGTCTGTTGAAAAGACATACGAACTGTGCAATGTCAAGGAAAGTGAAGAATGCTCTGGATATTTATATTCTTTCAAAGCACACACTGTAACACAATTTTTACAAGAAATTTATAGTCTTTCTCAGTATCAGCACTTACTTTGAATATCTCAAAGTTAAAAAAAATTTAGGGACATTAATATACAAGCAATATTGTCTCCTACAAGGCATTTTAAAAATTTGATTCAATATTCTAAATGTTAAACTCTCATTAGCAACTCACCAAAATTAATAGATTTGTACGTCCCATAAACAGCTTTAATCAGTATTGAGTTCTTATGGATGATTTTCATATTTAAATAGCTGTATGAATATTAGAAAAAGTAGGAAAATTAGCTAAGACTATTTCCATATCACTTATGCACTAGTAAGAAGCTGGATATAAAACAGGTTGTTAACGGGTATGTAATTATAGACAGGAACTTCTGGTCACTCAGTTTCAGTTGTAGAGTAACTGTAGACCTTTTCCATTCCTGTTATTCCAACTAGAATGGCAACTGAATGCAGTTCCAACTTAGAATCATAGAATCATAGAATCATAGAATGGTTAGGGTTGGAAGGGACCTTCAAAGGTCATCTAGTCCAACCCCCCTGCAAGAAGCAGGGACATCCCCCACTAGATCAGGTCGCTCAGAGCCCC
>JAAGAY010007290.1:0-14583 GCA_011801015.1 Ardeotis arabs
TCCGGCAGATCAACACCACCACCCAACTTGGTGTCATCTGCAAACTTACGGAGGGTACACTCAATCCCCTCGTCTAGGTCATCAATAAAGATATTGAACAAGATGGGCCCAAGTACCGACCCCTGGGGGACACCACTTTTAACAGGCTGCCAGCTGGACTTGACTCCATTAACTACTACCCGCTGGGCACGGCTCCCTAGCCAGTTCTTTATCCAAAGAAGGGTATACCTACCCAGTCCACGGGCAGCCAGTTTCCCTAGGAGAATACTGTGAGAGACCGTGTCAAAGGCTTTGCTGAAGTCCAGGTAGACCACATCAACAGCCTTTCCCTCATCCACCAGTCTGGTCACCCAGTCGTAAAAGGAAATGAGGTTGGTCAAGCACGACCTGCCTTTTATGAACCCGTGCTGGCTGGGCCTGATGCTGCACCTGGGATGGTGCTTTGAGCAACCTGATCTAGTGAAAGATGTCCCTGGCCATGGCAAAGAGTTGGAACTGGATGATCTTTTAACAGTCCTTTCTGACCCAATTCATTTTGTGATTCTATGATTCCCCAACAGGCTGTTGCTGAAGCAGCAATAGTACCATGGGTTAACTACCACCTTATGGAAAACCAGTAAAACACATATCCAATTCTGTTTTCCTTCAGGAAGTGATTTCTTGGCATTTATAACTAAATAAATACATGTTGAGGTTCACCTCGACTGTTCCGAGCTTTAGAATTTCAACACTACCCTCAAACATTGCAAAATGTCAACAGCCAACAGCCAGCACATGATTTATTTAGCTCTCATGCACTGACTGAAGAAAGCAGCTGGGTGAGAGCAGTTATATATTACTTAAACATAATTGCAGTTTTTCATTTCAGCTTTTCTGTGGGTCTCGGTAAAAACAGTTGCTGAATATATGAGATCAAACATATGCTGTCAAAACACTATCTTATATTAATTAGATTCTTGTGGATACGATTTGAAATCTGACACTACTTTCAGCTAAATTCCACTTAGGGGACAAAATGCCCTGCAAAATTGCCCTAGAGGCATTCTGTTCCTTGCAGTTTGTACAGAATTATTTTGTGGAGAGCTTTCACATTGAAACCTTCAATAAGTTTTCTCTGAACATCCTCTTAGAATCAGCCAGTAGTCTTTTACAAATAATCATGCTTACTTGAGACACAGAATTGTGACCTCTCTTGTGTTTTTCTTTAGAACATCACCTAGACAACCTGGTAGTGCCTTTGCAAGACGCTGGCATATGCGTATGTTTGAGAGTATCGCATTTCAAACTCTTACTGTACTTTCTTCTCAAGCCTTTCAGCTTTTAAGACTTCCTCCAACTTCCTTTGAAGTGTATTTGAAAGGCATTATACAGTACTTATTTACATAATAATATTGTATAATGACACTTGCATTGTATTGCACTCAGGCTCTGCTACTACAGTGACCTGTGTGCTTTCATTAAGGATGCATAACAGCGGTCATTAGACTTCAAATAGATGAGTCTTGAAAGTACCATGATGGAACACAGTTGATAAATGCTAACTGATCTTCTAACAAAGTAATTTTATGACAAGGGAGAAATCCTTCTGGAAAACTGAAGACTCTTCAGATGTTTCCAGGAAGAATATGAGTTCTTGAGCACTTTATCAACTTAAGAGGTAATTGTGTAGCTTACTTTATAATGAGTATTTTCAAAGCCAATGATGAGAATATTCACAGATGTTTTCTACACGCTGCATAATAAATAGACATGTTGCCAATGATTAAGTGGCTTCCTTCCATTTCATAAGTTGTTGACATTAAGGAACGAAGCTCTGTGCTGCACACTAAGAAAAGCATTAGCAGAGTTTTATTCATTGTCCTCTTGCTGAGAGAAGACCACTGCTATTCTACTTTCTAAGAGTTGCAAGACACTTAACCACTTTCCTCAAACAGGTTGGTTTTGTATAAAGCCATCACTTGTAAATTAATGTTATCTCAGGATGTCTATTCTCTCTAGTAATCAGTATTTCTGCTTCTTTTTCTAAACTCTCCTAGAGAAAAAAAAAAAACAAACAACAAAATAAAACCCAACAAAAAACATAAAAACAAAACCAACAGTTCTCTGTCTCAGAATCTTGTGAGTGCATGAAACACTATAAAAATACCCTCATCAATTACTCCGGCTTCTAGGATTATTGTCACAGGTCTGGCAGAACTGTCAGAAATAGGGGAAAAAATGGGGTCAGTGTGACATCTAACAGTGTGACATCTAACATTATGCTGTTAGGACTGTGCACTCCATGGGGCATTTTACAGCCTTCCTGCTGGACAGTTAATGACACTTCTTAGGAAACTGGGCCCATGATGAACCACACTTGATATTCAGTGTTGACTAACATTTCAGAGTGTGCTTGGAATAAAACCTGCTCTCAGTGAAATCAGTGACAACACAGAGGATAGCCAGTGGTGTTGGGAGGTGCTCTCTCCTACCTCTGTCCATGGGAATGTGTGAGCACTCTCGCTGTGCAACCACCCCAGCCCCAGGAACCTGCAGGGTAGTTTCTTCACTTTATGCAGCCTTTGAGACACTTGGGATGCCTGCAGGGCTGCACAGCAGCCAAACTACAGCTTCTTAGTACAACAGGAGTGGCCACATCTTCTTCACTCGTGGACACCTAAATGATTCCTAATTTGGTCCAAGTTATTGCTTTGTGCAAAAATACCAGAGGGGAAACTAATAAGTGATTTATTGTTAACTGCCATATGGATCTAACTAAAGCTCTGATCTGCATCAGTTTTCCAGCTAGTTAGCATCCTTTCATCATTGTTAGATTACCTTCTGTTATTAACAAACTGACTTCCATATGAAGGAAGGATAGAAAAGTTACTACTTAAATCATAACTTTTTTTCTCTTGAGTTCTGTAAAGTTCAGACTGATGCTCCACAGTGGGAAAATCCTTTATGGGTTACACATTGCTCATCGCAACACTACAGGCTTTCAGAAGAGCAGCTAGAAAGCTGTCCAGCAGAAAAGGACATGGAGGTGTTGGTCAATAGCTGGCTGAATATGAACCAGCAATGTGCACAGGTGGCCACGAAAACCAACAGCATTCTGGCTTGTAACAGAAATAGTATGGCCATCAGGACTGGGGATGTGATCGTCCCCCTGTACTCAGCACTGGTGAGGCTGCACCTCGAATATTGTGTTCAGTTTTGGGCCCCTCACTACAAGAAGGATGTTGAGTTGCTGGAGCACATCCAGAGAGGGACAGTGAAGCTGGTGAAGGGTCTGGAGCACAAGTCTTATGAGAAGCGGCTGAGGGAACTGGAATTGTTTAGTCTGGAGAAAAGGAGGCTCAGGGGAGACCTCATCATCACTCTCTACAATTACCTGAAAGGAGGTTGTAGCAAGGTGGGTGTTGGTCTCTTTTCCCAAATAACAAGTGATAGGACAAGAGGAAATGACCTCAAGTTGCATCAGGGGAAGTTTAGATTCGATATTAGGAAATACTTCACCAAAAAGGTTATCAAGCATTGGAAGAGGCTGCCCAGGGAAGAGGTATTTAAAAGGAATGTAGATGTGGTGCTTAGGGACATGGTTTAGTGGTGGACTTGTCAGTGCTAGGTTAATGGTTGGACTTGATGATCTTAAAGGTCTTTTCCAACCTAAATGATTCTATGATTCTATAATAAAATGTGATAGTCACTAATATTTGACTGATTAAGAAATGAGAGTGACAAAATTATAATGACCAATGAATCAGTTTGCATCAAAGGACGATATTTCTATAAGCAGCTTAGAGTCTGAGAAGTCTTTATTTCAAAGTCAACATGGTCTAGGAAACAGGCATCCTAAATTTCTCAAAAGTCATTTTTCTTTTGCTTATCTTAATTATTGTGCTTGAAGATATTCTCCAGCTATCTAGTAGCTTTTCCCAGAAATTTTATTATATACCAACATGACTTCAGTGTTCCCCTTGGTTGTTTGTTTTAGCTGCTGAACATTGTCACAGTCAAAAATGGATTTCTCATTTCTGCTCTTAAGTTGCACAGGTTGCTCAGGTCCAGCCAGGAGTTCACGGTGTGCCTTTGTAGGCCATAATAAATAGCCTTTTAGGTCCTCATATTTCCTTTTAGTGAAAATATTTATGCACTCCAAAGGAAGGAATTGCAATTCACTGCCCTTAGCAGACTGAGAGCTCTCTACTGTAAGAGGTATCTTCCCAGGCTCTCAGAACCAAACTGCTTTTTTTGCTTTCCCTCTAAATTTTCCAAGTCTTTTTATAGTGATGACAGTAGGATTGTACTCAGTATTCCAGTCTTAGCATTGCTGTATGTTGACATAGAAATCACCTCACTGCTTGCTTAGTTAGACATCCTAGGGTCACACTGACATTTTTATTACAGACTGCGCTGACTGCTCATATTACTTGCTAGTATTTCCAAGGACTAAGAATTTTTCAGACACAGGATCTTCTATCTCCGAGTCTCTAAAAGCAGATTGTTGCCTGTTTTTATTAAGTGAACCCTCTAGATGGTGGCAAGGGGGCTAAGACAGGGAATTTCTGAGGGGTTAGGGAGGGCCTTGAATTATGATTACAATGGGATGCTATATCATATAACTTACAACATAATGTAGTCTAGAAAAGTCTATAGCAACACTTTTAAGAGTTCCCCTTAAATCTTTCTATATCCTTTTTGTCTCTACATGTATAATATATATAATTTGATAGTCAGCATTTCCAATTGACAATTAAAATACCTGTTCTGTACTGCTGTTTAATAAAGGGCCATTTCAATCACTCTGATTAGTCACATTCCTTTCATTCTTTTTTGCTCTGAAAGGTCTTTCATCAGTTTTCATGTTTGAGAATTGCTAAAACGAAAGTTATGTCAGTATGCTACACTACAGAGTGATATTTCAGATAAAGACATATAATAAACAACAGAATATGGGGGCTAGTGTTTCCCTTTGTCTGTATGGCTTAAGTTGATTTTCTGTTAACTTTCCAGATAAATATTTGTTAGCAAAATCACTGACTTCCTAATTAGTGACTATGAAGGAAGCATTACAGAGTATTAAATGAAAGCAAGCTCTGAGATATTAACATAAATGCTCATGTTAGTTTTATGACCTTAATTAATAATCTAATAACTTACTTAATCAGCATAGCTTAGATGATGAACATCAAGCGACCAAAAGAGATTCTTTGGGAATGACCTACTGACAAAAAATTTAGAAAAGAATTTTGACTGAATCATTTTTTTTCATCAGACTACAGAGAAGGTATTGAATTTGGGGAACTTACCTAAATAGGCTTCTGAAAATGTTTTCACCTTTCAAAACAAAATGTGGGTCAGGATGGCCGAGCGGTCTAAGGCGCTGCATTCAGGTTGCAGTCTCCGTGGGAGACGTGGGTTCGAATCCCACTCCTGACAGGCTTCTCTCTTGGTGGCCTCCCTCATGGCTTCTTTCTCGCTTTCAACAAGAAAACCTTCTATAGGTACGTCTAGGGAGAACGTAGGCCTTCTGCAAATGGAAACAGGTGAGCTGGTTGCCTGGGACATTGCCTCAGTCTTTACCAATAAGGACCGTAGCCTCATCACCCAAGTCACAGAAGGCAAAAGCATGGACTGGGAGAATGAAGAACTGCCCACTGTAGCAGAAGAGTGGGTTCAGGAACATCTAAGGAACCTGAAGGTACACGAGTCCATGGGATCCGATGAGATGCATCTGCAGGTCCTGAGGGAACTGGTGGATGAAGTTAGCAAGCCGCTGGCCATTGTATTTGAGAAATTGTGGTGGTCTGGTGAGGTTCCCAAAGACTGGAAAAGGGGCAACATAACCCCCATTTTTAAAAAGGGGAACAAGTAGGACCCGGGCAACTACAGGCCGGTCAGCCTCACCTCTGTGCCTGGCAAGGTCATGGAGCAGATTCTCCTGGAAACCATGCTAAGGTTCATGGAATACAAGGAGGTGACTGGTGAAAGCTAACCTGGCTTCACTAAGGGCAAATCGTGCCTGACCAGTCTAGTGGCCTTCTATGACAGGGTTACAGCATCAGTGGACAAGGGACGAGCAATTGACGTCATCTACCTGAATTTGTGCAAGGCATTTGACACTGTCCTGCACGACATCCTTCTCTCTAAACTAGAGAGACATGGATTTGATGGATGGACCACTTGGGGGATAAGGAATTGGCTGGATGGCTGCACTCAGAGAGTTGTGGTCAATGGCTCAACATCCAGGAAGAGACCAGTGATGAGTGGTGTTCCTCAGGGGTTGATATTGGACCCAGCTCTGTTTAACATCTTTGTCAGCAACACGGACAGTGGGATAGAGTGCAACCTCAGCAAGTTCGCCAGTGACACCAAGCTGTGTGGTGCGGTCGACACGCTGGATGGAAGGGATGCCATCCAGAGGGACCTTGACAGGCTGGAGGGTGGGCCCATGCAAACCTCATGAAGTTCAACCAGGTCAAGTGCAAGGTCCTGCACGTGGGTCGTGGCAATCCCAAGCACAAATACAGGCCGGGAGGAGAATGAATTGAGAGCAGCCTTGAGGAGAAGGACTTGGATGTGCTAGTGGAGGGGAAGCTCAACATGGGCCGACAATGCGCACTCGCAGACCAGAAGGCCAACTTTATCCGGGGCTACATCAAAACAAGCGTGGCCAGTAGGTCAAGGGAGGTGATTCTGCTCCTCTACTCCACTCTGGTGAGACCCCACCTGCAGTACTGTGTCCACTTCTGGAGCCCCCAACATAAGAAGGACATGGAACTGTTGGAGAAGGTCCAGAGGAGGGCCACGAAGATGATAAGAGGGCTGGAGCACCTCTCCTATGAGGACAGGCTGAGAGAGTTGGGGCTGTTCAGCCTGGAGAACGGAAGGCTCTGGGGAGACCTTATAACGATCTTCCAGTACCTAAAGGAGGCCTACAGGAAACAAGGGGAGAAACTCTTTAGCAGGGCCTGTTGTGATAGGATGAGGGGTAATGGCTTTAAAATAGAGGGAGGCAGATTCAGATTAGACATTAGGAAAAAAATGTTTACATTCAGGGTGGTGGAACACTGGAACATGTTGCTCAGAGAGGTGGTAGATGCTCCATCCCTGGAAACAATCAAGGCCAGGCTGGATGGGGCTCTGAGCAACCTGATCTGGTTGGAGATGTCACTGCTTCTTGCAGGGAGGTTCAACTAGATGGCCTTTAAAGGTCCCTTCCAACCCTAACGATTCTATGATTCAGATCTATCAAAATAAGTTTTAACTTATTTAAGTACCTTAGCTTGAGACATTATTTTAGTTCTGTAGTTCTATCTTTATGTGCACTAGTGGTTTAATCAAGCTTTACATATAGAGAACAGCTGTGGTGATCCTACATTTAGGATGTAAGTGATCCTACTGCCTCTTGGCCCAACAGATCCATAAGTGGTTTACATACTATGTTCTATGGCTGTCCTATCCACTGGAAGCACGGCTTCCAGTGAAACAGCCAATGAATTAGACTCCAAACTGACCCAAGCTCTTTTCATTAATCAGAGAAATATCTCAAGCACAACCTATTCACCCATACAACTTACTGTTAGTATGCAGTGGATATACCATGTGAGTGAAAGCACAGGGTGTTAGCCACGCAAATGAGAATTCTGTACTTTGAAATTTGGACTGGACCCTGGCAACAGCACTCCCTTCTTTCCTACAAAAAATTCCCAGAGCTTCTGTACCTAGAGGTGGGTATAACCTTCCTTTTAATAGCCATACTGATGGCTCTCTCCCCTAACATGCAAAACCACTTGGCATGAATAGAGATTCATACAGTGCTATTGTACACTTTGGAACAGCCTTGCTGTTCTACTCCAGTAACAGAGCAGCAGAGGTGGAAGCTTGGTACTCCCTTCTGCTGTGCAGCACATGCTGCAATGTTTCCCTGGTGTTTGCAGAAAGCTTTCATCAGCAGACGTGCAACGTATGTTTATTACATTCTGCAAAATTCAGCTTATAATTTGCAGCAGGCTCACTACCTCAGACTCACATAAAGCCAAAGAGGAGAAGTTTGAAATCATAAAACTTGAAAGCATAATAAATCCAAGATTGCCATGCTTTGGAAAGAACATTTCACTCATGGTAGGCTCTCTAGACATATTTTCTTTAAAGAAAACCATTGATTTGCTTTGCTGTAGTTGTTCCAGGGACAGAATTGCAGATTTTTCTCAAGGAGAATGTTAGTCTGAATTCTAATATGTTCTTCCACAATAGGATATTTTATCACCACCAGGAATTTTTGCTGAACTTCATTATTAAGAGCTGACCTTCTCCTGGGTATGTTCATTTTAAGAGTTTAAGACAAGACATCTTACAGTGCCAGAAGCTGAGTGCTTGGTGAAAGTTCATATGAAAATAGATAGACCAATTACAGCCACTTGTGATTCAGAGCCCCTCTGCTCCTTCTTTTGGGGCACTCATGAATAAATGATGATTTAGAATTACTCCTAATAATTATTTCCTAACCCAAGTGATATAGTCAGATTTTCATGTTAATTAAATCCATGTAACAAACCTTACTGAGTCTACTGAGGCTGAAGACTTGAATAGAAAACATTTCACAAAATACAAAAGTTAATTCATCTTCCCAGTAATGTAAACTGTGGTTTACTCGTATATGCAATTTCCTTCTGCCTGCAGAGATCCCTGTACAACATGCTGCAGAAAGAGTCCTAGAAACTGGGCTTATACATGCAGACTGCCTCAGGGTGCTCTTTCCATCTGACACCTGGTAATTCCACTTCTCCTCCACCAGCCTCAAGCACAGACTCACCGTTGGCCACGTCAGTCCATTTCATCATTAGGATTTCACCTTTCAGCCTGCCTATGAAATCCACACCACTCACATGGGCAAGTCAAAAGTCTAACAAAAATGCCATGGTTCCCCACTTTCAGGACAAGAGAGTTTTTTTACCATTTATCCAAGAGCTTTAATAGAGCATTGACCATCCCCCTTTCTCCTCTTCCAGACCATAGCCCTACAGTGACCAGTATTTCAGTAAATCACTGTCTGCCTTGTCTGGCCTTCAGTGCTAGTTTTTTAACTTTTGCCACATCTCTGCCTCCTGAACAAGCTCCACCATAAGGGACGCCTTAGCATCTACTACTTGGAGAAGCAGTGAAGCAGCCACAGATAGAGCCCATCTCTGACAGGTCAGCCTACACTGTGATCATGTAGTATCCATACAGTGAATCACTACAGCCAGCTACTTTTGTTCTACTCTGTCCCCTCCGATTTTCTTCATTTTCTCTCTCCAGTTCTCTTTGATTTTTGTTCACCTGTTTGCAATGTTACCAGCAACTTTATTACATCAGCTTGACAAGCCCTCATTCTTCTCTCTACAGTCTCTCCATTTCACAGCACAGGAGGACGCCATCTGAATCCATGTCAGACTTACATGGGAAAATGTTTGCTAGTAGCCATAATGGATAAAGGAAGTTCATCTGTCTCTCACAGTAGTGAAAAACATCCCAAATTACCTGACACAGCTAATGTAAAAACATTTTTTCTTCCATAGGTTTCAAAAACAAGTTTTAGTGGCTATGATGAACATTGCTGTAAATTAACAGCTCCCAGACTGGTTGTGTCTCCGCTGCCTCTTCTGGAAGCACCTTTCCCATGGCACCAAAATGCCTTACAACAGGTTTTGAGTAATTCACTGCTTGCATGGGGTATTTGGGGACCTCAAACTCTATGAACTGCTTGCTCTGTCTCTTCCAGCTCCTCCTGCTTTGGTCTTCACAGTTGATATATCTGGTTTTGAGAGTGCTCCTTAAAGCAGCTATCAAAAGGTAAAATTGAAGAGGTAATTAAGAAGTTTAACTTAAATATAATTGATGATATTACCCTCAGACTTTGCCTTCTTTGTTCACCTAAATTACCAGTCACTCCAGTACACAGTGCAAGATCAGACCTTAAAAGTGTCACTTCTTTTTTCATTTGTTTCACTTTCTTAAAGAAATGTAGAGCAATACATCAAAACCTCCCACAATATATATGTTGGAGAAATAGTCTTTAGGCAAGTTACATTGCTGAAACAACTTTACCGAGAGCATAGCAGAGATTCTTAGTGCACAGCACAACTAGATCAGTTTGGGAAGAACAGAGTGAAAAAAGGGGAAAATTTAGAGAAATGAAGGAGACTGCAAAAGTGATAAAAAAGAAATATACCTGAAGTTATTGTGCATGCAGCAAAAAATGTACCAACAATTTATAAGAATATATAATTTATAAAGAAATCTTATTAGAATAAGAAGAACATTTTTTTCTTCTAAGAAAGAGGTCACTGATTTTGTAGAAGTCATCAGCAACAACAATAAAAATCAGCCCTGAAGATTCTGTGACAGATAACAGATTTCTTTGAAGCTGGAGAAGTGTGTTTTTCTGGATTTGCATATTTTTTGTATATTTTCATCCTTTTAAAAAAAAAAAAATTCTTGGATTTCATCACGGCGTATTCCCTGCTCAGACAGAGCCTCTGGATTTGAACCTGGTGCCTGGCATGCTGCTACATCATCTCCTCCTACACCACGTGGAAATAACCCCTGTTAGCCAAACAGCATAACATAAGAGAAAGTTCAGTGAGTTTTCTAGGAATTAGCTTATGGGCAGAAGATAAAATGTTTTTTCTAATTCCTTTCTTATTTTACAATGAATTGTATTTTAATGCTACTCATGAACAATATTTTTTAAATTTAAATGTAAATTTTTTTTTTCTAGCTTCTATGTGGCTAACACAATTTTTAAAACATCATGCTGCTTTCAATTAAATGTTATTTTTTCTCCTCCAGATGGAAACACTGTTTTCCAAACAATTTTGTTCAAAAGGACTGCTTATGTAAAAGCTGTTAAAACAAATCTCATTGAGACAAACATCCTTCAAGCCATGTAAGGAATTATTACTGCTTTGTTTTGGAGGCAAAATAACAAAACCTGTGAAAGTCAATGTTGCTTTAACTTCAGGTCCTGAGATTACATAATAATGAAGGAATTTAATAATATTTTTATTACAGACAGCTACCTAAAGGCAGGAAAAAGAGGTTTAACAAAACAAAATTTAAAGCAGAAGCATCACTTTAAACAATGTCTAAACCAGTTTCCATTAAAAAAAAAGAACTATGTTGCTTCATTTCTATGCACATAAAACTGAATGCATCTGTTTTTTCTGGAAATGACCAAATTCAGATCTATTACAGGTGCCCTCAGGCACACACAGATAAATTGTCCTGTGGTAAACAAGGGTTGGAAATTACAGCATGACTACTACAGCTTAACTGCTTATGTCCATGCTCTGGCATGATATTAAGCAGGAGTTAGCTATCCTCTCGGACACAGCTGGTTAGCAGAAGCTACCAGCATGAACACAGGCAGTTCATAGAATCATAGAATCTTTAAGGTTGGAAAAGACCTCTACAATCATCAAGTCCAACTATCAACCTAAACACCACCATGCCTACTAGACCATGTCCTGAAGTACCACGTCTACATGTTCTTTGAACACCTCCAGGGATGGTGACTCCACCACTTCCCTGGGCAGCCTGTTCCAGTGCCAGATCACTCTTCCAGTAAAGAAGTGTTTCCTAATACCCAACCTAAGCCTACCCTGCCGCAACTTGAGGCCATTTCCTCTTGTCCTATCACAAGTTATTTGGGAGAAGAGACCAACACTTGCCTCCCTACAACCTCCTTTCAGGTAGTTGTAGAGAGCTATGAGGTCTCTCTTCAGCCTCCTTTTCTCCAGGCTAAACAACCCCAGTTCCCTCAGCCGCTCCTCATAAGACTTGTTCTCCAGACCCCTCACCAGCTCTGTTGCCCTTCTCCGGATGTGCTCCAGCAACTAAACATCCTTCTTGTACTGAGGGGCCCAAAACTGAACACAATATTTGAGGTGCAGTTTCACCAGTGTTGAGAAGAGGAGCACAATCACTTCCCTTTTACTAATCAGTTATTCATCATCGTCGATAATGCTGTGCATTGGCACCCTGGCTTGCTTCTTTAAACCTCTTCCCAGAAACTTGCAGTTCCTTTATATCACATTGGCCTTAATCACGTGGTAACGTCAGTTAAAACTGTATGAGTTTCCACTATGAAATAAAGGAAAAGCCACAAAAAACCCCTCCTAAACAATTTGTCCTATGCATTCCAGTCTTGAACACTTTTCCCAGGAATACAAAAATGGGTAGCCTTGTGCCTCTGTGTCTCATCTGTAGTCAGCGTGACAATATGATTTTATTCTCCTGTATGCCTTTCACTGCCTTTTGGAAAAACCTGTGTGAACATGAGAACTCCTGTAGACATACCATGGGTTCTCACATATACGGGCATGTCATGGTTCTGCCAGTGCTCCTTGGACCATGTGAAGAGAAAGAAAGGCTATGGCCAACCAACAGCCCTTGTTGGTGCCTTCTGACAAAGTGATTTAGTTTACTTAGCACTGCAGCAGGCTAGAGAAAGTATAAGAAAATGCACACCCAAAACACACCTTGGGAGGTGTGTGGTGTAGGAGGGTGGTGGCAGGAGCTGGGCCCAAAATTCAAACTAGGAATCTAATCCACACGCTTTCCTTCTCCTTCACAAATTTAATCAATGGAAAAGGATATATTTTCATATTTAAAAAAAAACAAACCAGGCAAGTTAATAAAGCTGATGACATCTGTATGGGAAAGTGTCAGAGGTGGTAGAGGAAAATGCTCTGCGCTGACAAAAGGCCAGAGACACAATCAACAGGACAAGCAATGGAGAAAACACACATCAGAGAAGATTTGACAAGTGACATTGTTATCAATAAACAAACAGTAGGTCTGCCCACAAGCTCAGCACAAAAACTTCAGTACAGTAATGAAAGTTTTACGAAGCTTCAGAGACAGGCCACTGTTACAGTCTGTAGCGCATTCCACCATCTCTGAGACACTGAAAACAGTGAATTATAGGGACATCTACTCTAGATGCTCTCAGAGCACTGTGTAATTCATACTCTTAAGACAGCTGGAAGGTCTTTCTAGCTATTATTTGAATGTAATGGAGCACTGAATATAGTAATTCATAGTTATTTTCCCTCTATATCCTAATCTGTCTCACACATGTCTAAATAACATGACTGATTCATGCATTATTTATCTGGTGCTCAGTACTATGCCTGTCAAGGAATGAAAATGAGAATTTAAAAGATGCCGAGATACATTTGACAAAGTAGGAAATTATTTGAATTTATTCATTAGCATCAAAAAGCCTTCCATGTTGAGCCCACAAAACATGACCCTTTAGGTCATAATTACCCCCTACTAAATTGTTATCTGTGTGTACATGGTGTGTAGGACAAAATACACAACAGAAAGAGTGTGATCAGATCAAGCATGTTATTGTCATGTTGCTTCACTCATCTGCCCCATTATGATTCATTTTGCAAGGTGAAGTAAATTATTCAGGACTGAAATACATAAAGATCTCTGTTCCCTGTTTATCTTCAAGACACTGTGAGTAGATCCAATATTTCACAATTTAAGGTCTTGTTCATGGGATCTTTGAATTAGGATAGGCCTTATTTTCAACTTTTGCATTTTCAACAAGCAATGTGTATGGGCAAGGGGTTGGTGGAAGAAGTGTTCCCTTTTATTGATCCACAAAGCTTTAAAATTGTCATATTCCCAAAAGCAACATGGATATGGAATAAATTTTCCCTCATTCAAAATATTAATGGGTAGAAAATGTAGAAAAGAGTTACAGTTCCACCATATCAAGACTGCCCTATTAATTAGGAAAATTATTTTCAAAGATTTTCACTGACAAAGTCGACTTTAAGTAAAGCAAATACCATTGTTAAACAACTGGAAAGTGACTAACTTTCTTTTCCCACTTTTGTACTGCTTACTTTTGCTAACCTGGTTTTGAATATTGGCCAATTCTTCAGCAGCTTTTAAGAACAGATATGTAATCTAAGTGGTTTTTCCCCATTTTCCATCTTTTTGCTTGCTCCTGCAGTAAACTCAGGATCATGTATTAATGACAGTGCTATCTGCTCACTGAGTTCATAAAAAGTACATTGCATCACTTACAGTGCTTCTGTCTCTCCTATTCCCAAGCACATGTACAAACATACCAGATTTCGGAATATCCCCTCCACCAAAACTCCATAGTGTAGCAAATAGCATAGGAATAGTAGGAAACCTCAATGAGCATCTCTCTTCGTAAAAATTCCCTGAAAGCTTTCTTAGTATGGGAGGGAAGCCCCTGTTCATTTTTGTATCAGCTGTGATTGCTGAGGTCAACACAGTTGCTACTGCGTTTGCAGCCCAGAAAGCCAACCGCATCCTGGGCTGCATCAAAAGAAGCGTGGCCAGCAGGTCGAGGGAGGTGATTCTGCCCCTCTACTCCGCTCTGGTGAGACCCCACCTGGAGTACTGTGTCCACTTCTGGAGCCCCCAACATAAGAAGGACATGGACCAGTTGGAGAGAGTCCAGAGGAGGCCACAAAGATGATCAGAGGGCTGGAGCACCTCTCCTATGAGGACAGGCTGAGAGAGTTGGGGCAGTTCAGTCTGGAGAAGAGAAGGCTCCGGAGA
>JAAGAY010007291.1:0-21307 GCA_011801015.1 Ardeotis arabs
AATTTTTTTTTTTTTTTTTTTTTTGAGAAAGTGAATGATCTTTCTTAATTAACAGTCTAAGGTTGCAGTTTTGGAGGGAAGGCAAAACAGGTGTGGCTCTGTGCCACCTTTGGCTTTGGTAGGGCCTTGGAAAGCCAGGCTGACCTGCTGCCAAAGTAGAGTTATAAAATATTTGTTGAGGCTTGCATCTCCCAGAGGCAACAAAGGTAGTGAGTCTGTGTCTCTTAGGCATGCCTCCTGACTTAGCATCCCAGATCTGCCCACCTGAAGCTGGTCTGGTGGTCGTCTTTGGTCCTTGTTCAGTTCTATGCACACTTTTTAGTAACTTCACTGCTAAAACTAACCTTTTCATCAGAAAATATTTCAGTTGTATGACTTAAATTTACTTCTTACAGGTTTATAGCATTCAGTTAGTCCATTCTGTTTTCTTTAAGGAAACCTTAGGATTTTTCTGATACGAATTTTGGAAAGTGAGGATTTGACAGCGTGCACACACTGAACTGTTAGCATTGTGAAGAATTCATAGAAACAAGGTGAAAAAGAATGGTTTGTCCCTTTTGGAAATCTATCCAGATACTCCATTACTTGCTAGTATATACTAGTATAATTGCCCACTTGAGTGTTTACTTTAATATATGAAGGCCTTTTTTTAAACCTTGTTGTAATTTAAACTGTCTCCTAATACAGATGCTTATAAGTAAGCTTGGCAAGCCTGAATGCCTGGAGTTGGTAGAGGGTTAGGTCTGAGACTTCAAGAGGATGAAAGACACCGGGGTGGGCTTTACCTCCAGGCTACAATTAAGATCAAAGCTTGTTAGTAAGATTCCTACTATAAAGGTTGTTGACTGTCTGCTTCCTTCTGTTTCTCCTCATTTTTCAGCTGGTGACTGTAGTAAATAAGTCTGACAAGGGTTGTTCCTTATCGTAGACTCCAGATCTTTTGTGGCAAGTCTTGCATATCCTATTCACTCATGGAATTTGACAAGCTCAAGATTGCTTTTTTTTGAGTAGTTGCACAGAAAGTATGTACATGTTTCCAATCCTTTTGTGGCTGCCACGAAACAGCGGGAAACAAGCAGTGCAAATGTTAGCCATGTGAGAGTCTTGCTTCTGCAGCTGGGTCCACTAGGGCCAAATACTGATTGCAGCTGTCTTGAAGTCAATCTCTTGATCAAATGTTGTCATGCAGGACTGAATTTTTAGAATGGACCATTCACTCGCCTGCACAAAGTGATAAAGTCGTTCAGTCACTTCTTCATATCCAGGGCCAACTTTTCATTCATTTCCTTTATCTGCAAGACAAAATTGCATTATTGACAAAATTGTCATCCTTGTGCTTTTAATATAGAACAAAGTTAAACAAAAAACCAACTAGTTACAGTTTAGATTGCATGTAATATAAAAATGTGCTAGCCCCCTTAATGTCATTAGGAAACAAAGCTCTCTCCAAATTTGTACCATCTTTGGTCTTCACATGTATCTTTAACTTACAGCTGAAGGTTATTATTGAATCTTTATTTAGTGTCCAACAAATAATGGGGCCAAGGGAATGGCAGGTTTCTTGTGAGATGTGGTAGGAAGGATGCTGTATTCTTTTCTTCATGTTTGTTGGCCCACTCATGTTCTACAAAGAAAAGAAAAAAGAGGAAGTTCTCATTAGGTTGATAGTATATCTTAGATTAACTGAGTCATAGTTGAAGTTTTTGTCAGATACTTTGGTGCTCTTCCTCTTGAAGTATTGGAGTTAATGGAATTTTAAATTTACATGAGAGAATATCAACTTGTATGAAATATATCTTTATAAATATTCATAAATATAGACATCTTACTTCCTTTTGTTACAAAATGTGGCAAGAGCTAGTTTTAATCTTTAAAAACAATCTGAGTTTTTCTTGACTGGTTAAATCTCAAATAATCCATTTATAGGTACAAATAGCATCTCCTGAATAGTACCTATTCTCTGATTATAGGTGAACCATTCACTTTTTTCTGATTATTAGATTCTGATTTGTAGTGTGTATTGTGGTCAAGCCAATGGCAGAATGGATCAAATTAGAGACTTTAATAGCAGTGTGCTGTATGTGCTGGTCTTCTATTCTAACTCACTGTAGATAGCTCCCTGTTTTTCTCAACAAGAAAGCACTTAAGTTAATTGCACCATTAGGAAGATATAGTAGCTCTTTCTGATGTGTAAGTAGCCTTCCATGCATAGCTGCTGATATTTGGAACACCTGCAGCCGAAGCAATTTGAAAAAAAGCCATTAGTCTGCATGAAAAAAAATAAAGTGCTGAAGTTCAAAATACTACCAATGATGCTGTGTTGGAGCAGCCCAAAAGATCTGGCTTTTGGTCTATGCCTAGTGCTATCCAAAACAACACACAAAATTCTTTGTAAATGAATGTTAAAAGTGTCTTGTTTATTCAGAAGCAACTGCGTACACTGTTTGTTCAGAGAGTAGACTCCAGTCAATTGCGCACCAGCCAACAGCTGATTTCTCCTTAGAAAGAAACATTACCTAATATAGATCATAGAAGCCAAAGACCAAACGGACAAAGTGCTAAAGATAAACAGCTCAATTCTCAACTGTTCGAAGGCCTCAATAAAGCCTCTCATTTACAAATTTGGGGTGGGACTCAACTGTTCCCACCTGCAAGCTTGTCTCAGATCCTTGGCTGAGGATCTCACATGGTGAGATGCTGATATGTGGTGTGACCTCCTGTGCCCTTAAGGACAAAACCACTGATTTTCTTATGGCCCTAATCAATCAATTTCTCTGCAGCTTTTCTTTATCATAATTAAGGGAGGAAGAAAGTACTGACTACTCTTATTTTATTGAGATGGTGAATAGAAAAAGCCTCCAGAGACAGCATTGCTGAATATTGAACAGCACTTGAAGGTACTCCTCCAGTCTAGTAGACTCAGAGGTGCTTTTAAGACTGCAATAGTGAGGATCTGATTTCAGTAATTTAGTTTGTTGGATAGCTATAAAAATAGCTGGTTTTATGTGGTGGGATTTTTTTTTGTTTGGGGTTTTTTTTTAATTGTTTTTTTTTAGTAAGCCTCAGTAGCGCCTGGACTGTTAAATAGTGAGAGTGCCAAAATTCAGGTGGCTGTTTTAACGATTTTGAGCATTAATCCAGTTCTTAGCTGTGTCCCTGCTTTTCCACCCAAAGATGTGAAAGTGAAACTAACTCTTAAAGTTTCAACTCTCCCTTATCCTTTGTATTTTTGTCTGTCTTTTATAATGAAATTATGACTTGGTGGAGATGGGGATGTTAGTAAAATCTTAAAAAGCAGTACTGGCTTCGACAAGCTTGTATGACCAGTTCTGTGGAAGTTCAGGTCCCAAGTTGCCATGTATTTTTCAGACCCCTTGGTCGGTACATCTGCAGTTATTTTGTTCTGAGTGAGTGTCTGGCCCACAGTACTTAGAACAGCTGTGACTCTTTTTGCTTCAGTTGTAGATGTAGTGTTAATGGATTATTTGAGACAATAGCCACAACAGAGAAATGGTTTGGCATTTCTTTAAAATTTGACTAATAATATTTCTAGTGGGACTACTTTTTGAATGTATAAAAGTAGATTCCTAGACAAGCACATGCAGGACTGTTGGCTGGAATCTTGCACATGTGGTGGTTATGACAGTGAATTATTCTGTTGAATAACTGGGCTTTAAAAGCATTAATTAGATATCAGATTGAAATGTATATAATCTTTTTCACTTTTCAAATCTACATTTAGGATTTTGGAGATAATGATGTCAGCAGTAACAATGGGAAACCTAATTTGTTGCAACCCTGATGCTACTGAAACTTTCCAGTTTTTGTATGTGTGACATCATCTCCCGTGGAAATTACTAAAGAAGTATAGATTCAATCAAATGTTTTGGAAGTGTGTTATCAGTCTTCTGCATTCTGGACAGAACATTCATTGGTAGCCAAACTGAAATATTTATAAGGTGGGGGTTTTTTTGAGTGTTAATTTGGGGAAGGGAAGCTGGAGAATCTGCTTTGGCAAGTCTGCTCTTCACATTTCCCTCAGACTTCGGCAGTGCACACAGTTTCCACAACCAACAAAAGCCCTGGGGCTGGAACTCTAGTAGGAACATCACATCATCACCTGTACTTGATCTGTGAAGAGTCACGTATGCTTGGCGTGTTGGAAGCTGATGAAGTGATGAGAGAATATCTTTAAAAGGTGTTGAACAAAGTTTCTTGTGAATCCTGTGAACATGCAGCTAACTTCAGGTATTCAAGTAGGATGTCCAGCTTCCCCTGAAATACACTGGTGTACTGACGTTATTAAGTTTTGCCTTTAGAGTGGATGAGATGCATGCACTCAACCTATAGTAAATTAATAAAGAATATGCTCTGATTTAGTTCTGTATTTTTTCTTTTGTTAGTAGTAATTGCTAGTTGCTGGTTAGGTAACTCCTTTGCTATTTTTTGCTGTATTCACGCTTTAGCTGAGTGTGGTTTGTGCATTTACTCAGTGCTACTCTAAACTCTGCGGAAGAGTTGTGTTGTTGGGAGACTTGTGGAAGAGGGGTTTGGGATTCATGTTTTTTGGGTTTTTGTTTTTTGTTTACAAACAGGTTTTAAAAAAGCAGTAAGGTACAGTATTTTTGTTTGCAGTGATGTTTGTATATGCTGTGTAGGTGAGACTAATTTTCATGAAGTAGGTTTGTTCCTCTTAAGGAAGAGTGAATAATAGCCATTATTTATAGCCAAGAATCCTTAAGCTTTTGCTGATGGGTTTGAATAGTTGAGCGCTTGGAGATCTCAAGCAAGGCTGAGCTCTGTTTTGTGAGGCAATTTCTAAGCATGTAGTAATGGTTAATACTCCTCTCAGAAGGTCAGTGAGCACAATGCAAGAGATAAATCTAGGAGAAAAAGTATTTTCATTTTATGATCTCTTGTAAAATTGTTTGTTCAGAGATGCACAATAAAATGTGGAAAAGCTTGGCAACTGTATTTTGCATTTTCTTATGAAATACAGAACATTCTTCTGCGTTGTAACTCCTCAGCATATTTGTTTTTATTGAAGTTGTGTTTTGCCACAGGTATACAAATCATATGGAAGCTTTCTGAGTTCTGCTAACAGGCTTATCCCTTATGCTGGCAACTGACCACCTAAGAGTGATGTCTAAACAGAATCTTCATTTTTAGCTGTTCCGCATCACTTGAGTGCAATACTAATGTGTTAGGATGGATGCATGGGAAGCACAATATTATGGTATCAGATGGATTTCATCTCAGGCCTGAGAGACCTCGTTAGTGTATCTTTTAATAAATAAATAAAATTCCTTTCCTGTGTAACTCTTGAGATCACTTTTTCTGATTGAGGACTGACACTTCATTCTCTTCGTCGTCATATAAATAGAAAATCCAGCTCTCTTGCTTTGCTTTCTGTTATAAACAGCCTACATTGAAAAGAAAGTCTCTGGTGCAGATGGTTTTCACTGAATGCTGCTCTGCTTTGCGATAAGAATCAAATGCATCAGGCAAAACCTCCCTATTGAGCTATCTATATGTATCAGTACTTTGCATGCTGTCTTGTCTGGGTTGTGTACAGCTGCTTGCAATCTTTAAGTAAAAAAGAATCATTAAAGTCTTTTTAAAGACGTTGTCTTTCAGAGAAGGACTTTTTATGAAAATAATTCATAAGACACTCTTTTTCCAGAACAAGCAAACAACAAAAGGGACTCTGACAGGCAAAGGAGAATACGTGCCTGTGTGCTTAAACATACTACACACATTACTTGTGCTTTCTGTCCTGTGCTCTTAATTGACTCCTCTCCAGGCTGTTCGTGCACTGGAAATCTTTAAAATGCCATTAGTTCTATAATCACTAATTGCAAAGGCCTTGTTTCAGGCCTCCATGCCCCAAATATTTCATTTTCTCTTCTTTCTTACAGGTGCGCAGACATCCTGTAGATTCTCAGAAATGACCAGTTGCATGGCGATGGAAATAGGAGACTTTTTTGGACTTAAACTGATTTTTCAATATTTCCTTTAAGTAACTTTTTAGTTTCTAGCGCACCTTCTGTGAATAGAAATGCGGACTATGACCTCTGTACTAGCATAAGCAGTGGTGGTTTATGAGTGTAGGTAGTAAAGTCCTCCCTCTTACTGTTGTTGGTGAGAGGTTATGATGCTTAGCTATAGGTACATGATTTATGTCCTTCTCCTGCCATAGCTTTTGAATCCTAAACTCTTCGGAAAAATATTCTGAACAGGGAAATGTTATGGTGCTTCTATGTATTTAAGCTGGAAAAATAAAGATAGCACTTTCGAGTATTTGGTGATGAAGATGTAACAGGTAGTCAGGAATGCTGGAATTATTTAGTGACATGTTTTAGCCAAAGTTCAGCCTGGAATTCGTAGCAGGTATTTTGCTTGTTGTTTAGAAATGCTATTTGTTAGCGCAAGGTGGTCTGTATTGTGGTTTACTTAGCTATCAGAAATAGTTAATGTATTGTTTCATTAACGTTACTGATACCTATTAATGAATGTTTGTGTTATTGGCAGTGCAGCTGTTGTCTAGCTGTTAATGCAGCTTTATGCTTGAAAAACAAGTCTAATATTAATCTATTTTGCCACTTTTTAATACTTTGTTCTTGTCTGGACAAGGGAAAGCCATTTTCAAACATTATTGGGTGCAGAATTGAGCAAAGGTCAGACACCTTTGTGTCACCAAGTTAAATCTAGATTAAACTGCAGTTAAATCTATTCTTCCTAACCTGAAAATGCCAACTTTTTGGGAGGTCAGTCATAGTTAAATCTGTATCTAGATTTGGCTCTCAGTGTCCATGAGCAAAGAAAGAGCTTCCGTACTACTGCTTGAAGAACAGTCGACTCAGCGCCTGAACAGAGCCTGATAGTGATTGCTTATTGCTACACTTCAGATGGAAAACTTTATAGAGCTTTTAATACCTACCCTGCCCATGCATCATTGTACTCAGTGTGTGTAGTTTAAATGCCTTAGTTGCTTTTCTCCTACTTTTATCAATACATGTTCTTTTTAGTGTGTGAGTGAACATGTAGTCCTTTTTCATTCACTTCATTCTTCTGGCAGAAAAAAAAAAAAGTAAAAGCTCAAAACAACTGAACACCCCATAACAGACTCTTCAGGTACTGAACAACATTAAGCATTCTCAATTAAAATACTGTGTATCCTAGTTAATTTCAGAATTGGCTGTTTCTTCATTATTCTGTGTAGCAAATTGCCAAATGCAGTTTTAAAGTTCTTGAATACCGTGAGGATTCATTATCGTCAGATTGGACAGATAAATACAGACAGATAAATTGGACAGATTGGTCAGATAAATACATGGGATTCTTTAGAAGGTCTTATGTCAAGCACAGATTACCAGGTTACTATGATATTGAGAAAAAAAATTAACTGTAGCATAAATTCATAAATTTTATTCTCTGCAGCATCCATTTTTTTAAATAATTTCTTTGGTTGCCAGCATCCACTACAACCTCTGCTTTGCAGTGAAGCTTAGTAGCATGCTTTTACATGGCAGTGTTCCCAATGAATGTTGATTATTTTGAGTTATATTCTATGTGCTGTGTGTTGGGTGATAGTGGACAGTAAGTTAAAAACAAAGCCATGATGAAGTGTTTCTGTGTTGTAATTTTTCTGTTCTTCAGCTTCCTGACACTTAGTCTCTTAATTTGGGATTATTCAAATATATTTGATTGTTGGCGCTGTTCTTTTAAACCTTACTTATTGTAATCTAGTTTTCTGTTTTGAAATATCATCAATTCCCTGAAAAACTAAATTTGTAGAGGAAAGTAAAATAAAATTCTAAGTATGCTTATATTTATATCTTCCCACTCCCTCTCCCCCACCACCTCCCAAGCTAGTTATGTAAGACTGCTAAGCACCTCTGGAAAATAAGTCATTGGTTATAATGAGATTATCTTACTTCCTAAACAGGTGTCTGGAAAATGGAGAAGACTTTGAACAGAATTCATCCAGTTTCTGATCCAGAAGCCACATATTTTCTACAAGTATCATGGCAAAAAGATTTAGGCAGTGGCTTTGATATAATACTTTGTGATGGTGAATGTGCATGGACTGGGACAGGTAATAATGGAAGAAAAAATATGTTCTAAATTATTACTGTTCTATTTTTATTATTTTTAAACACTTTCTAAACTGTGACCCACACCTTGCATCAAAAATTTTTTATGAGCATTACCTCTCTCCAGTGATGGAGGCGGAGGTGGGATTCATGGTTATCCAGGATGTGTTCAGAGATCTTTCAAATCTGGAATGACTACATGTCAAACCTAATACTAATTTGTTTAGCCTACGATTATACAATGTTTTGTTCTTTCTCAAGAATGTAATTTATTGCAGCAATATTGGAGTACTGCTTATGTATCTCCTCCAGATCCTTGAACAAATGTGTCATAGAATTTCCATTTGTAAATTATGACTCATGAAGCATGTTTCCAGGGATGGGGCATCCACCACCTCTCTGGGCAACCTGGGCCAGTGCTCCACCACCCTCATTGTAAAAAGTTTCTTCCTAATATCTAATCTGAATCTACCTCCCTCTATATTTTAAAACCACTACCCCTTGTTTTACTACAGCAGGGCCTACTGAAGAATTTTTCCCTGTCTTTCCTGTAGGCCCCCTTTAGGTAGTGGAAGACCGCTATAAGGTCTCCCCGGAGCCTCCTCTTCTCCAGGCTGAGCAGCCCCAACTCTCTCAGCCTGTCCTTATAGGAGAGGTGCTCCAGCCCTCTCATCATCTTCATGGCCTCCTCTGGACCCTCTCCAACTGGTCCATGTCCTGATGTTGGGGGCTCCAGAGCTGGACGCAGTACTCCAGGTGGGGTCTCACCAGAGTAGACTAAAGGGGCAGAATCCCCTCCCTTGACCTGCTGGCCAGGTTTCTTTTGCCGAGTTCTTTTTTCTGAATTGTAAGAATAGATGTCCAGGTAGTTCCTTCATTCTGCCTAGTTGATATTGTTTCTCCCCGGTTCCTACAAAAGCCAAGCTTTCAAATAAGCCCGAGATGTAGGTAGATGTAGATGTAGATATATTGATTTTTTTTAAAAAATACAGTGCTTTTTGTGTGTATATGCATACAAACTATATATATGTGTGTGTGGATATATAGTTCTTGTGTACGAAAAGAAGCTTAATCATTCATTAACCTTCCTTTGAATACAATATTTAAATTTTTTTTTCTTTCTAATACAATATTTACTTTTTTTTCTTTCAGACCTGGGAAGCAAGACTAACTTAAAATACGTTTATATATATTAAATCTGCTTTTCCATATTCCTTTTAACATTTTGCACACGTTATTGATTAGGAGTTCCTGCACAACACAAATACTTACATTCCAGTGCTGGTTCCCTGTAGTCTAGTATGAAAGATTTTTCTTTCTTAATCTGACAATATGATAGTCAAACTATATATTTTCAAAATAACAAAAAGGATATTAACATGGATAAATGCTTAACTAATTGAACATACTAGTTTTTCTATTTAATAGCTTTTCTGGTTGTTCTTATGCAACTTTAAAATCCACAGCTTAAAATTCACAAAAAGCTTATTATTTAAATATGTTATTTTTCTAAGTAAAAGCTATGTTACTATAACTGGAAGAGTATAGAAAAAAAATGTGTAGAAAAATACGTAAGCATAGTTCTCATTTTGTTAACTTCCTGCATCTGGCAGAATAGCTGGATGATCATTTCTCAAAACAAAAGACCAGTGAAAGCAAGATGATCTCACTCTACTAAAAGGAAAGAAAGAAACCATAACAGTTTAGCATAAGCACTGGGTACTCGTCCAAGGCAGACCATTTCTGTTTCTTCTGCAATAATCTGATCCATTTGTAAGGAATTCCTATTTAATCTGTAATTCTTTGAATAATTTCATTAGGAGGTGAAGTTTTTGTGTATGAGGCTTTCCTACTGCACAGATCTGTGTTTGCATACTCTCAGTGTTGGGTTTGATCACTTTTTCTAAGATATTACATCACATTTGAGATGTAATATTATATTCTAAATTCAAAACCTGGGAGGAGGGAAAGCAGTGGTCAGAAAATTCTTGCTATGGGAAATCCCTTTTGGGTTTCTCATGCTGTGGATTATTTTACTTGGCAAGATCTATCGGGAAGTTGCTGGTGGAGTTGTCTTTTATGGTTTTTTGTGTATTTAATGTGATGTTGAAAAGTGTTAGGAGTCCTATTTAAGGAGGGAAAAAAATAAAGGTAAATCTTGGGCAGGGGGAGAAGTACACAAACATGCAATAGGATCTAATGTATTCATTAGTATTGGGTTAAAGAACTACAGATATATGGATTTATACATTTCATGTTTCTCTAACAATTGATCACTTCTGTTAGTTTTATAAGATAAAGGAACATGCATCATTAAGCATTTTTTTTCTTAGGGGAAATATGGGGAACTTTGTGACAGACTTCAGACTGCCATAGGCCTGACATTTCACATCTTAGTGTGGCAAATACTGACTTGCTCATATTTATTTAGCCTAATTTGGTTAGGTTTTTTTCTTCTTTTTGTCTTTTCTTTCATAACTCCAAAGCAATTCAGTTCCCTTGCATCCCTTTGCTTTCTAGCTTTCAAAGGACCTAACGCATTGCAATCTGTTTAGGAAAAAATGCCTTGTGCTAGGGGATCACTAATGTGATTCTGACCTACTAATTTATCCTTTTAACTGAGTGCATCTGGAGGTTCAGATTTTCCACAGAAGGGGGTAGCTTCCCCTTGTGTCAACTGTTTGTTCCCTTGCAGTGGTGACATTAGCATGCTCTCTCTTGCGACCTGCATCGCTTTTTTCACCTAGCCTTTCACTTAAGTCTTATAAATGGAGTAATCGAGTGGGATGTTAGTGATTGACCTGCCGTAACAGATTTTGCAGAAATATGGTAATCACTTAAGGTGGTTAGCAAAGTAGCATTTATATTTTGTGTAGTGTATGTATTTGTGAACAGATGACCTAACTAATTATTATGACCTATTATTAAAAAAAAGAAAAACGCAGGAACTCCAACAACAACAACAAACCACAACAAAACCCCCTCGGTTAAGTCTTAAGATTAGTAAAGTCTACATGTTTTCCATATTTTGAGATGCGTAGAGAGGAGGACTACAAAATCTAATAGTTACAAACAAGGAAGAGCTGGTTGGGTAAGTCCAAGCTGAGGGCAGCCTTTGGCTGCAGTGACTGTTGAGTTGATTGAGTTCAGGATCGTGAGAGGAAGGAAGAGAGTAAAAAGCATTGTAACAACCCTAGATTTCAAGAGAGCAGACTTTGACGTCTTCCAGGATCTCTTTAAAAGAATCTCATGGGATATGGCTCTGTAGGGAATAGAGGTCCAGGAGAGATGTTTGATTTTTCAGGGATTACCTCCGCTGAGCTCAAAAATGGTTCATCTTATTGGAGCAGGAAATCAAGCAAAGGTGTCAGGAAGCCTGCATGGATTAACAAGATGCTCCTGGCTAAACTCAGCCATAGAAATGAAGTGTGCAAGAGGTGGAAGCCAGGGGAAGATGACCAAGAAGTGATATACAGTCACCAACCATGCAAGGTTAGGATTTGGAAAGCCAGAGCCCACTTGGAATAGCATCTGGCAAGGAATGTGAAGGGCCTCTTCTTCTGCAGGCTAATCAGCAACAAAAGGAAGATGAGGGAAAATACGGGCCTGCTGTGGAATGGGACAGAGGGGCTGATGACAAAGGACACAGAAAAGGCTGAGGTACTACTCGTTGCTTTCCTTGCCTCAGTCTTTGCTGATTAAGATTTGCCTTTAGAAATCCCAGGCTCCTCAGATCAGTGGGAAAGTCAGGAGGAAAGGAGACTTACCCTTGGAGGAGGATCAGGTTAGAAAATATCTAAAGAAACTTGATGCACACAAGTCTGTGGGACCTGATGGGATGAGACTATGAGTAGTGATGGATCTGGCCCATGTAGTTGTGAGGCCACTCTTGATTATTTTGGCAAGGTAATAGTTTTAAGGACCGGAAGAAATGCCTCTCCTATTTTTGGGAAAGGTAAGGGGGTGCATCTGGGTACCTGGAGGCTAGTTGACCAGAGGGTGTTGGAGGAGTAATCCTGGAAACCATTTTAAAAAATACTAAGTTCAAGATTGTGACTAGTCAGTATGGATTTACAAAGGGGCCTTCCAGTACCTAAAGGAGGCCTACAGGAAAGACAGGGAGAAACTCTTTAGCAGGGCCTGTTGTGATAGGATGAGGGGTTGTGGTTTTAAAATAGAAGGAAGCAGATTCAGACTGGGCATAAGGAAGAAATTTTCTACACTGATGGTGATGCGGCACTGGCAGAGGTTTCACAGAGAGGTGGTGGATGCCTCAACCCTGGAAACATTCCAGGCCAGATTGGATGGGTCTCTGAGCAACCTGATCTGGTTGGAGATGTCCCTGCTCCTTGCAGGGGGTTGGACTGGATGGCCTTTAAAGGTCCCTTCCAACCCAAACCATTCTGTGATTCTGAATCTCATTAAATTCAACAAAGGGATATTAAAACTGTATACCTGGGGAGGGAGAAGCCCATAACCTGTACTGGTGCCTTGGGTGACTGGCTGGAAGCAGGTGCCTTGTTGAAAAGGACCTGGGAGTCCTGGCGGACAACAAATTCACCATGGGCCAGCAGCGTGGCCTTGTAGCAAAGAAGGCTGACAATAACCAGGCTGCAGTAGGAAGAGTGTTGCCAGCAGGTCAAGGGAGGTGATCCTTCCACTCTACTCAGCCCTGGTGAGACCTTTGAGACCCAGTTCTGGGCTTTCCAGTATGAGAAAGACATGAACTCATGGAATTGGGTCCAGTGACAGTCCCTGAAGATGACTGAAGAGCTTGAGCATTTTTCATGCTGGGAGAAGCTGAGAGAGCTGGGACTGTGCAGCCTGGAGGAGAGAAGGCGCAAGGAGATTTTGTCAATGTATATTAATTAATACCTGATGAGAGGGAATAAAGAAGATGCAGCCAAGGCTGCTCTTAGTGATGTCCAGTGAAAGGACAAGAGGCAATGGGCATAAACTGAAATACAAGGAATTCCGTTTAAACACAGAAGTAAACTTCTTTACCATAGAGATGACCAAGCGCCAGAACAGATTGCTTGGAGAGGATGAGGAGCCTCAGTCCTTGGAGATACTAAAGACTCATTCAAAACATGGTCCTGAGCAACTGGAAACACACCCCTCTGTTTAGTGGCCCTTGAATGTGAACGATAAAACATGGATTCTCAAGTCTCTAGATATAGCTTCATTTGTAAATTGACAGTTTCTTTTCTTTTAAGGTTGTAAGTTACAAACTTACAAACTTACAAACTTGGAACACTGGCTCAAAAATGTGTTAGGAGGCAGTTGCATCTTTTGTCTTACAGGGTTTAGATAATAGGCTTTTAGAATAATTTTAGGCAAGTAGAATTGTGGACTAGTAGCAATGAGCCATTTTCAGGCAGGAAAAAAAAAGGGGACAGAACTTAATTCTTACAAAAAACACGGTATTCTTGCTGCAGTTCCATAAGAGTTTGGCACACTGATATATGTCAAGGAAAGAATAGTCTCCTAATATTCGCCTCTCTCTTAAGGTGTGTGAGTGTGTGTCTATATGTACATATAAATATATATACATGTTCACACACATATGAGTATTTATTTCTCACATGTTTGTTTCTGATAGTGTCTGAAGCTGAAATTTCTAGGGAGGCTGCTGACATGGAAATGAATAGAGAAAAGTATGTTGAAGAACTGAAGAAGGCGTTGATAGTTGGAGAAGAATCAATGGGCAAATATAACTTTGCTATTTCAAGAGACGAAGAAAATATGGAGTGCCACTTCTCCTATGAAAGAAATCTGAAAGATGGCTCTGTAAGTATAGTTAAATGTTCAAATTTGACTGTTAAATTATGAGAAGGACCTTCTTGGTACGTTTCTGTATTATATTAGGTTCTTTAAAATCAAATAGACCTGCAATACATATTTCAAATTGAATGAATATTGTGAACTGTGCCACGGGCAAAACTAGAAACAAGTTTGTGGTTTCTTGTCAAAACCTGGTGTCGATAGAATTGTTTCTTTGTGACTTTCTTAAATGCTACTGAAGAGTATTATTTCTGTATTTAAATTTTGGATCAATGTTGTGATAGGGCAAGGGCTAATGGTTGTAAACTGAAAGAAGGTAGATTTAGATTAGATAATAGGAAGAAATTCTTTACTATGAGGATGGTGAGGCACTGAACAGGTTACCTGGAGAGGTTGTGGATGCCACATCCCTGGAAGTGTTCAAGGCCAGGTTGGCTGGGGCTTTGAGCGACCTGATCTAGTGGGACCTGTCCCTGCCCGTGGCAGGGGGTTTGGAACTGGGTGATCTTCAAAGTCTCTTCCAACCCAAACCATTCTATGATTCTACAATTTATGTTTTGAGTTTGTTTTTTTTTAAGCAGTGTATGCCTACATGTTGGAGCTGCGGTTTAGTATTAAGCTGATAATTCCATAAACTATGACTTTGTTTTTAATTCCGAACTTGGGAAGTATGCTTCCGTTTTGAAATTCTAGCTCCCAATGCATTTCTGCTTTGCTTGCTTCTTCTTTCCTCTCTACACTCACTTAAATAATGAAAAAAAAAATATATAATTTAAGTAAGATTATTTTCAAATGCTAAAACATACTTTTCAAATGAGCTTTTCTGTTACTTTAAATATTTTGTAGACTAACACTAAAATTGTTTCCTGATTGTATATGCATTAAATTACAACTAGGAATGTGATTCCTTGTTGGTTTCTTGGCTGCAAAGAGAAGGACCCTCTTAAAGCAAGAAAGAAACCAGTATAATCTGTATCTGTAGACGATTTTTGGCTATTTCAGATTGTGGTTTGGTGTTAAAGATTTTCTGGGGAAGAGGCTAGTTTTGTTTTTTTTTTTTTTCCTCCTTCAAAAATTAATACTCTGCCTTTCCCAAGACTTGCCGCTGTTTCAGTTGTGCTAGGGTAGCAGTTGAGCTGACTGACCACTCAGCCACATTAGTGATGTAATTTGGTTTTAAAAAGCACTGTGCTTTTTAAAAGCACAGTGCAATTTAAAATTGCACTGATCCAGTTCAGGGCACAGTTCTGCAGTCAGTTTCACTGGGATTACTGAGGAGATGAAAATTGTGGGGAGAGAATGGAGACAAGATTGCAGATAGAGAGAAGTGGGAATGTCTTTGGCCTTACCTCTTTTTTTCCCTGGGATCAGGGAAGTGTCTAAGGATTGTCCTACATGCTTTGTTTTAAAAGATTTCTTCTTCAGACTATTGGAACATGCTTTGCTTCTAATTTGGTTAATTTTGGCAGGTATAACCTTTTAAGAAACTAGCAGAGGTGTCTGACTTGTAATAAAAAAATAAACCAAAACAAGGAAACTATCTTTTCTGGGATACGTCTGTTGAAACTGGAAGGTGTAAATACTTTTTTTTCTTCTGAATTGCAAATAAGCAAAGAATGCAGGTACAGGTATTAGTCACAAACCTGAAACAGGAATATGTGTATATTTCATGTATGTGTATCTCTTAGATGAGATGATGAAAAATTAATTTTAAAGAGGGAGGCCATTCCGATTACCTAATCACGCTTATTGTCAAGGTCTTGACTTCATTTTAGTAACCACAGAGAGAGATTCAGTGGAATGAAGTTCGCCTTCTTAGGAGTACTTAATTACAGACCTTTTTCCTTGTGCAATATAGGAAACTTCAGTACAATTTGGCTCTTGATTGAGATGGCAAAAGTTAGGTGATGTAAGTCTTCCAATCTGCATTATTCTTGATGCTTCTCGTGAGCTCACAGGTCTGAGTGCTGTTCACAAAGCATCTAGGTCAAAAGTACTATATTTCAGCAGGGTTACAAGGTTAGGATCAAATTGTACTTAGAAAATAAGAGCAGTAATTTTTAGAATCTTGTTTTTCTTGTCTGTGTCGCACATAATATACTCTGAATACCAGACAGATGAAATACATACTATATTTTTATTGAGGGAAAATATCTTCATATATGTGGACCCACCTAATATATGTTTCCATCAATTAAGTCTTACGAGAAATTTAATTAATATGAAAACGTCTTTATGTCAATTTGGGAAAATAATAACGTAGCCAAAGAAACTGAAAATCAAAGTGTCCTGATGGCTATGCGTACTTTTAACTTTGGGTGTCAAAAGAGCATTTGTAGAAAAGATGTAATTTCTTGGGTGCGAATGCACTTTTTTTTTTTCCTTCCATGCTGAACTAATGCCAACAAATAAAATTGCCAAAGCCTTTGTCAGAATTATGAATAGCTTTCAGGTGTATCATAGAATATGTTAAAAACATTTTGCAAATTCTCTGTGAAAGTATTTGTGATGGATATATTTCAGCATCAGATTAGGAAATTAATCTTTCTGGGCTCTGTCCTTCCAGAGCTGAGATTCAGCTCAATGTACATTTACGGCAGAGGAAGCCTGGAGAAACTACTCTGCAACTTAAACATAACTTAATTTCAGTTTTTTCTCTTATCAGTACTGACTGGATATTTATATCTTTCATTTAGTTGTTACGAATATTTTCTCTTTTTGTATTTCAGTAACTGTATTTATACACAGATTACAACATTCTCAGTCTTGGGAAGAGCATTGCGGGATGAGGGGGAACAGGATGACGATGACCGTGTGTGTGGTGGGAGGGGAGCTTTTGGTTAAACTGTACTGCATTTCTTTTGCTAGGTGTGCTACCTGGAGTCAAACTGAGAGATGTAGTTAGTCTTCATATTTTCCTTTAAAAATATGAGCATAAAGGAAAATGACCAATTATTTCCAATTTTGACAGTAATGCACATACTACTACCTTCAAGTTCTCTACCTCTCCTCGCCCATTATATTATTAATCACTATTGTGGGAAAAGCCCATTAAATTATCAGGAATAATTATAAGATTAATATTCTTAAAGCAATATTTTTATCATTTGCTATATAACAAAAAGAGAGATTACAGAAAAGTGTGCATGGAGTTCTTGCTGGTTGTGTTTGAATACTGAATGTTTTGCTTAGTCTTAAATAATGCAGTTAACACTTTTTAGTTAAAAAACCCGCTAACTTCTGAAATGCATTGTTATACTTTGTGAGCTGTAAAATGCTTATAATTCATGCAGCCATCTATTACTGCAAATCTTCTCGTCAAATGAGTGCACAGGTGCCTAAGAATAAATTGCCTACTTTTGAAGTCAATATGCCTTTTGTTAGAGGTACATACATGCTTGTATACACAAACTTGATTATTTTAATTAGTTTTAATGAAACTTACCTACAGTATTATGTTGATCACCAACAATCACCTATGCCCACCTCAGCTAGTAATTTCCGGTGCAATGCTCTGCAATAGTTCTCCATCCAATCTGGATAAACCAGTAATTCCTATTAAAATTAAGAGTAGAATTTCTGCAAAATAATTTCCCTCTTCTGAGTATGTCATAGATTCAGTTGAGTTATGTCCTGGGCCCTTATTTACAAATGATGTCTACACAGTCTATAAATAATTGCTGGCTGAAAAGTCTGTGAGATTTAGGTACAGGATGGGTATACTGAAACTGGAATGAGTGTGTTAAAAGCATCTCAAAGATGCTTCTTATTCTGTCTCCTTGTTAAGAAAATTTATATTTATTTGTAGATATCATAGTTTAAATGAATAATCTCAAATAACATTTTTGATGCATTTATAATTCACACTAATTTCTAGTACTATGGTGTTTACTAATTTTCGTTACTTTAATTCACAAAGAAAATGTCTCCGAGAAAGCAGAAAAAGAGCAGTAAACTACAGCTCGGGTTTTTTGGTGTTTTTTTTTTGTCTATCACATCCATGTGGGAGAAGTATGCTGCTAACATCTGTGTACACCATCTTGGTGTATCTGTTGATCCCTGTTCCTTGCAAATATCTGCATATGTGAAACATACTCTGTACATGATTAGCATGCTTCGTATGTAGTCTGGGAGCTTAGTAAACAGATCTAATTTGTCATAAATAATGAAAGCTTTCATATAGTAGTGCATCAGAAGTTAGTATTTAAAATTTTAAGCCTTAGAAAGCAACATTTACTGTGTTACAGATCAGTAATTTAATCCTTATTGACTGGTGTGAAGTAAGGTTAGCTATGTCACCATTGTCACTTGATTTTTCTCTTGATGAGCATAATTTTCAGCTTGGCAAGTACCAATGTTGAAATACTGTATGTATATACATTATGATTTATAGACACATAATTTTCAGGGGCTGAGTGAATGTGTAAATCTGAAATACTGTTTTCAGTAGTCTGTTTTGCTGAGATTTTTTTTTTTTTTCATTCGTGCACTTGTGTATTTGTTTTTCAGCCTTCTGGTAGAAAATATCTGTAGATGATTTTCAACTAGTAACTGGTAATAGTCACTTGATGATGATAAGATGTGTTACATACTGAATTTTTGTTTCCATAACTGTACTAAACTGTGGTATTTGAAATATTTTTTACTTTCTTTGGAGCAGCTTGCTGAAGATCTGCTTCCCTAAAACACAGTTATGTGCCAAGTCTGTATTGGGTGGTCTACAGGAGCGCAATTAAAAATAATGGAGTGATGTTAAGCACAGGAAAACGTAGGCATATTATTGGGAGATACTTTCTGACTCTGAAACTTGTTTTACTGCTGAAGTGTTTACCAGAGGAAATGGTAGCAGCCCCATTGTGTCAGTCACTTAAAAACTGGCCGGACAGTGGAACGGAAAATGCATGGTAAGTAACTATCCTGTATTGGCAGTGTAGTACATTAGATAAGTTAATGGGTGTTCTCCATCCCAAAAACCTGTGAGTCTCTGCTTACCTGCCCAGACTACTCTATATGTGAGCTCCATTGGTTTGTGGTGCAATGAATGCCTTCACTAAGGAACTTGTTTGTGTGCCTATCTGTTTGTAAATACAAGTTGAAGAGCAATAGGGTGGAGGATGTAGTTTTTGCAAGTTGTCTCATGAAAACAGGTTTATCATCCCTCATTAGGTGCCACAGTTTGTTGAAACTTTATTGTGTCTTTTGTAGTCTAGATGGAAAATTTGACAGTGGTAAGTCTGACAGATGATTCTCCACTATAGCAATAAAAGTTGTCATTGTAAACATCTCATTGACATAAGCTTACAAACAAGCCCTTGAAGATGGGTTTGGTTTTCCTTTCCTAGCTGATAGGGAAGAGTAATTATCACTTATTTGCTTATGAAAGTAAATAAGTTTAGAGATTAAAAACTTGTATGTGGTTCATCAAAATTGCTTCTCCCTCTTTTGTACTGGCTCTTTAGGGCTGGAATTACACTTGTTAGCCAGAGCCCTGTTTTGAAGGCCAAGCAGACCTACAACAACATGGGAATGTGTAAGAAGGCAGGCTGCAGCCAGATGTGAAATCCCTTTAACAGTTTTTGTTTTACAGCTTTTGCCATCAGCATAAGTAAAGATCAAGGGAGTAATTTACAGCATCTGTGTAACAGTCATTCAGAAGACTACAATTTACAGTCTGATTCACCTGTTGTTAGTTGATGAATAGGTAGGTTCTTGCCTTGAACTGATGTCTATCACCAAAGCTTGATGCTTAAAAGTAACTCCAGCACTGTTCTGATAGGATGAAACCAAACCTATATCTTGAAATCCTTTTAAAAGTGCTTATAACATTTAATATATAATAATGGTGTATATGTAAGATCTATGTAATGAATGAGTCTACTTAGGTGCTCATGTTTTGGTTTGGTTTTTTTTTTTTAATAAATGGAAAACTTCCTTAAGTCACAAATAATTCATATCTGATTTAGAGGAGATACCTACATAACATGCTTATTTTGCGGTGTCATAGTCGCATGTCATTTTAAAAGTATCAGAAAAGAATCATAATTTAACTTAGGGAAGTCCTTTAGGATTTTAGTACTTTCTTACTTATCTTTTTGAGACCTTGATCAAAAAAGATAAAATGCTGTCTGAGTTTTTATAAACACTTTTTCTAGCTGTATCTCAGCCTGCTGTAGCTGAGCCTAAAAACTTACGCCTTTAAAAAATTCTGGTGTGTTTTGTGATTTATCTTCTTTATGACAGGTGGCTTTGCCGTAGGGCGTTCAGCACTCTGCCCTTAGGAACTGTTTTTAGGGTGGTGAGGACAAAGTAGACTGTTAAGAGTAACATTAAAATAACAATGGGTTTGGTATACAGTGGGACTTGTGTGTCAGGCCAGCTGCAGTGCAAAATGGGCCACACACACAGAGATCTCAGTAAGGGGCCATTGAGGCTGGGCCAGCTAAACTGCTGCCACCTAAACAAACACCATCACAGAGTCAGTGATTTAGCGCTTGATCTAAGTAGGTGACCACTTGGAAGTAAATCTTTCCAAGTACTTTAGCGAGTCACTCCACATACAATAAATAATGGAAATCCGGCAAGATTTTTTTTTCAGTACTGGCAATTAAATTGATTAAATAGCCTTTGATAAACAATTATTTGAGTGCTAGCAGTCTTCTTTTTTACAGTAATGTGACAGGCTCTGTTCTTTTTCTTACCATTTCTGTAAATTTGTAAACAGGGAGGATATGAGGTTAAGAAGTTACACCTTAGGTACAGTACTGTGCTGATTAGGCTGATGGAAGAGGTGCTGTTATTTGTCTCTTCCGTTTCCTGTGGCTGGTTTTTTGTCGTCAGTTCTGTGAGTTCATTATGAGTTTACTACAAGTTAAAAATAGTTGGAGAAATTCGTGCTAGCCGAAACTTCTCACAGCATACTGAACGAGTGAAGTGGAATTAGTAGAGCTCTTCATGCTGTCCAAACTGTCTTGGTTCAAGGTTTGAGTAGTTGCTTTCCTCCAAACCACTGATGATACGTTGTTTGGATAACAAAGGTCACTGAGAGTTCAGGTTGTTTCCCAGGCAATAGGACTAAGTGCTCAACTGAAAAGACAGAAGTATGAAATGATTAATTTTTAGGTCAGTGTAAAGGCAATTACTCTTTGGTATCATTTGTATCTATGTTCTGCAGGATTTAAGAGCGTACACTTGAATGAGTTTCTCGGAAGCTCGGTGTGGAAATAGCTTACTAACGTGCCTTATACAATGAAACATCTAGTGTTATCTTTTGCGTAATGTCAGACTTCTAAGCACTACATGATTTTCTTCATCTCTTCCGATACGGACCTTTATGAACTCTTCAGGTCTTGTAGGTACTCTTTAAATGCAGTGGGTCACTCCTATAGTCTTCAGGTCAGAAAAGCTTTTTTTTTTTTTTTTTTTTTTTT
>JAAGAY010007292.1:0-11480 GCA_011801015.1 Ardeotis arabs
ACTACCCTAGAGTAGTGCCTCACCTGGAAAATAAAACCAAAGGCAAAAACAATGCTGGCAGGCCAATTCCAATCCCGGTGGTATGTAATAAATTTTACTTATGACTCCACTACTAACACAGCCACAGCCTTTGTGCTACCCATACACAATGCTTCTGTATACACAATATACCCAATCATCGTGTTGCGAGTGAATCACAACAGAACTATACTCTATCCCTTGGAACATAGAGTATGGGCCTGGAAAAATAATGATAAATGACAAATTGTTACATTTGTCGTGATGCTGAACAAAATATTTGCCATTTTGTAATTCACCCTAACGAAAATCCCGAAACTGTGCTTGCATATATTGCCAAAGGTTGTCTGAAAACTTTCCACAATTCCATATTCGTTGATAATGTTAATGTAGATACCAAAAATTACTCAAAGTTTTGTGTTTGTAATTTCATTTAAATCATAGGCTTTGATTTTACTTACTCAACACCTGTCACATCCTATCAATTGTTACAATTGATCTATACTCTGAGTCAAGACCTACTGCCTACTCCTATTGGAATGAACCCTACCTTAACAAAGAAGTTACTACAACATGAGGGTGTAAAACAATTGTTGGAACACAGCCAGGAGAATGGACAGAAAACTCTGATTCATTCATCATGATATAAAAGAAATACCCCATGTCTTGGAAAGAATGAAGAAGAATGGAGAACATAAATTGCAGGACACTCTTTTCTGATGGTCACCCACTGCGACGGGCATTCTTAACAAATTACTTCACCCTGTTCTTGACTGATTTTAATATGTTTTGTTAATAATATTTTATGCAAAAATCTGGAAAACTACGAAAAGTTTAACCTATTTGCTATCCATATCTAATGTGCATAACACACTCGATGTCTCACATGATATAAACACTATTTAGGCACTGTGAAGCTGGAGTGACTATAGTCACAGGGTGGACTATGTGGAACAATGACCAGGGGTGGGGGGGAAATTAGTTCCTCTAAGGATTATCCTAATAGAAGAACTCCTAGGATAAAATGCAGTTGCTACTTCCAGGAAAAAACGTGGCTGGCAGCCTTGCTACAGCAGTTCCCTAAGCAACACAACCTGCCTCCCCCTTAGCACATGCTAAGAGGAGTGGAACGAACAGAATGGAGCGTGGAGCAGAGCAGAGACACTGTGGCCAAACTCTGTTATACTCCCTGCAGGGACGGGAACTTCACGGTACCTGGTGGCTTGTAGGCTGTATAGTAGCTGATGAACTGCATTGCAATTGTCAAACAAGAAGAATATCAGTTGCTGAGACAAGAATTGTGGTGAAATTGTGTTCTTTAGATTAACTTTGCTTATTATGTCATTGTAACACCAAAACACACCTCCATACCAAAAGCTACCTGCCTCCAAGACCACCCCTCACTGAGTACGCATTCTGAACTTCTTTTTGTCTATACCTTTAAAAGCAAAGCAAAAAAAAAATTACACCAATCCTAAGAAAGGTCTGTATGACTAGAGTCACTCAAGCTCCACCTAAAAGTAAAAAACAGTATAAAAATGACTTAAGAGAAGAAGGATATTGAGGAAGACCTCCATCGGAACGTTGCGAACCAGTCAACAGGCTGACCCTCTCTTTCCTCCCCCGTAGGGAAGCCTATTGGGCAAGAGCTCTGTGGTATGTGCGCTTAGATACTAACATCTTGCTAGCTATTAAAACTTATCATATATATTGTTTCAAGTTTGTTTTTGCAGTCAGTATCTTATAACAAGCTATCTTTGAACCTTTATCCTGTCACAAACATATAATAAAATTTGTCTATCTATAAGTTTCAAGAAACTTTAATATTTGACATTGGAGATATAAGTGATTTGTCTTAGTGTCGCTGCCCGTGAAGAGCCCTGAATAGGTTAGATGAACACCCTCCGATCTTGCAGGCTGCCAAGAGAGATTTGTCCCAGTGATGCTGCCAGCATAAGCCTGACGGGCTAGCCAAATTGCAAAGGGTTCCAGGAAACCCCTCTTCTCCTTAAATGGAGTGTGGCAGGCTGGTCAGGCACAAGGGTCTCATCTCTCTTGGGAAAACAGCAGGCTGGTCAAATTGAAAAAGGTTTGAGGTAACTCCCCTCCCTGTCCTCTATCAATACAATATTGTGTCTTATCATGACACAATCGAACAAAGCTAACTAAACTAATAAAAACTAAGACCTGCCAAAAACTATGCTGCATCATCTTGTAATGAATAAAATTATCAGAATTCAGCAAGTCTTTGTAAGGGTTTAACTATATCTGTGAATCTACCTGAGACCTGAACAGAGCAGAGTTTCAATTATGGGTCACAGAAGACTTCTGAGAAAATTGGTAAGAATAAGCAAGAAATGAGTGAAGGAATGGACAGGATTAGCAATCTCACACTCAGTTTCATCAAGTTTAAATCTGCACTGCTAACACAAGTCTTACTTCTTCCTTTATCCTATCCCAAACTTCTTGTATAGGTACAAGAGTTTGTGCAATTGCTTGAAAAGCTGGTCTGAAGAACTGATCTAAGGTTTAAGTTAGCTCTTTTCGGGTGGTGGGAGGGGGGCTTCATCTTTAAGCACATCAGTTCCCTGATCTAGTTTATCATACTGCCTCAAAACCAACCTGTACCAGCACAGGAAATTGGTGATGTGGAAAATGGAATGAATTGCTGGGTTACGCCAGCTTTGGCTGTGAAGTCACTTCTAAAGCTCTGAATAAACAGATTAAACATTGTATCAGGAGATAAGTAAGAGCCTGAATTTGCAGCTCATTTCCTGTGCCACAGTAACCAGACATGGTTTTACCACGCATGCATATATTCTGCTGTAAATTTACACATTATCACTTATTATAGAGTAAACTACTTTGCCTTTGCTATAAGGTAAAACATAGTACTATGGCAATTATTCAAGAACAGGAAGAGCTACCATGCTCTAGATCTACCTTGTAACTTCACACTATCTTATTCATATAGCCTTAGTCCTAGGAAAGATAGTAAAATTCAAGTTTCAAGGTGAAAAAGCTTGTTTCTCTATTTGATATATTAAGTAGGCACTTCTTTTTCATTCTGAGACTATTACCGCCTTTTTTTTTTTTTGAAGTGTTTTCATACACTGTTAGAAAATGGATTATAAAATGGGTATTATGATCACTGTGTGAAGTGACCGGGCCTGACTAACAGGCCTGAGCCAGACCTGACCCATGGAGGAACCCTATCGCATTGCTATGTTCAGCAGGATTCTGCTGTTTTAATTGTAACTTCTTCAGTATACACAGAGTGTGAGGAAGTATGCGATAAGAATAAGTAACCACTACTTGGCCTGGTGGATGAAAAACACAAGATATGCAAGAGACAAACGTTACATCACAGCAACTCCCTTGTTTCCCCTTTTGAGCTCTGGCCAAGCTCTAGAGGGGGGGCAACAGGGTCACTGAAACCAGATGATTCTGCATTTTGGAATAATGAAAGTTGTTTATTTAGCACTATAAAAGCATGGACCCTCTTGCAGTGACTTTGGAGACCTCACGTACACAGAGGATGCACTGCGCAGGACCTCCCAATTGCCAGGACGGGCTCTCCAAATCCTCGCTGCAACTGGGGCTCCCCAGTGCCTGTGGATCTGGATGATGGTCACGAATTAACAGGGCAATTGGTGATGTACCTTTCCTAATCACTATACTTGTTTTCACGTAGCAATGGATTAGATGCATTACCTTTAAATGCTACTGCTGTTCATCTGTTGATAATCTCTACTAATCCTTTATTACCTTCTCTATTTGAATAAATCTAGTGAAAATTTGGTGGAGTATTTTGGCATTTGAATCTTTTGTGCTGATCCTGCTCTGTGGCAAAACACTGTGTTATACCAACTCCCTTTTAAGTATTTCCTGAAAATATGAATCACTCAGGATTAGTATTCTCAAATACATATTCAGCTTCTGTTTTTTGTTATTGGAGTAATTGCGTTTTATTCCAAGACAACATTTAATGTTACAGCCACCTCTACAGGAAATATTTAGTAGATACTGTTACATAACAGTGGAAAAAAAAGATTATTCTCTTAGAAGAAACGTAAAATAAATGAAAAATTACATATAAAAGAGCCTATAACATGGGTTTGGTTCCTTCCTATTTAGTCTGTCGTTTGTAGTTGAGTAAGCATCTTTTACAGAAGAGTAAGCGCTGTAGTATCAAGTAAAAACACTGATACCTTTAGTTCTTTGTTATCAGGCAATCTAAGCTAAATCTAGATTAGACCTTTTTTCATATGTTGTGCTGACAACCTTAGCAATTTAGGCAAAAGGACCTTCATCTGGGACCCAAAAAACCCCAACCAACTTGCATCAGGTGACATGGAAGAATCACATTTTCAAATGGCCGTTCAAAATCAGGACTGCACAGAAAAAAAGCCTCACAGGTGGGCCAACCGGGACAGTTTTTCATGCTCTGTCTTCCAAAACTCCACCTTGCCACAACAGGAGGTGCTCATCTGAGGCTGCCAGTCATGAACTCAGCCTCTCAAGATCCAGAGACATAAGGATTTCTAACCATCACTTCAAACAACTGAACAGGGTTCACTGTTTTCTCTCAAAATACATTTCTACTTAACAGTTTTCTTTGTATCTCAAGTTTCACAATAACTAGTCATTTTTATTTTTTTTTCAGTTTCCCCAAATAGTTCCAAACCAAGTAATACTTATGTCCTCCCTAACAAAGCCTCAAGTGAAGAAAAAATTTTCAGTTTCTCTGTAATCTTTCTCTTTTCCTTATTTGTCAACTCATTAACAAAAGACTTTTTCATCCCTGCCCCTCTTCTCTCACCGTCCCCCTTCAAGAAAGGCAACAGTAAGACCGCAGTGCTTATGTTAACAACCTTAGTTTGATACTCACAGGTGCAGGCATGGCTATGGCACTCTGGGTGTAAGGCTGGTGATGCACTGTTTGAAATCCATGATCAGCATACAGCTGGTATAATAAAAAAAAAACAGAAAAAGTGAGCCAAAAAGCTTGTTTCATCCTGTGAAAGGTTTGCAAAAACATACAATGAATTTAGAATTCCTTAAAACTTCAAGCTGGGGGCTACTTTCATCTAAACTACTGACTTTTTAAAACACAACATTTCAATATTTAAATCCATGTTCTCCCCACTGTATCAAAGCTTGGTAAATTCTTGCCAAAAAGCACTTTCCTTGACAGTAGTGGCACACTTCTCCTCTATAAATCCATTTCCCTCAGCTCTAATTGTAACACTGTGTAAAAGTGTAGATGAGCATATTGCAATGTAATCCCAAGCATTATCGCACTTCAAACATTTACACACAACTAATACACAGGCTTTTCTTGGAATTTTACACCACCCTCTGAATTTCCACATACTGCTTCCTTTAGCATCAACAAATTAGGTACCTGTGAACTGATAGCATGTTATATCCAAATACTGCTCAACTAATTTCATGGTTTTTCTTAGGGCTCATACGATTTCAAATTTCTCTGTATAAAATGATACTGGATTTACACAATACAAAAGGTAAAAAATAACATTGATAAAAAGATTAATGATTACACAGCAAATACCCAGATTCATGCACATAAAAACCTTTGCACAGAATTTAAATTACGCAGGTGTGTCACCATTTCCCAACTAAGATGTTAGAAATACCATTTTTGGAACTTCTCCTGTAGCAATAAAACGTCCTTCAACTTCCGTAAACATATTTAATTTGTGTCCTAATTTACCAATTATTTTGGCATCCTCGTTAATGAGGAATGAATTGCCAAGAGGAAAAGTACCAATCAGTCATAATACATTTTCAACTCTATAGTAAGTTTTTCTGTAGCCAATTATTTACAGTCATCTTCAATATCAAATTATAAAGAAATGGTCATACTGTACACATTAAGAATCTCTTAAGACACATTAGAAATGCCATTGATAGGGAAGCAAAAAAAAAAATATTGCAAACAAAAACACATTCAGTCATTCAACTACTCTTAACTCATTCTGACCTTCAGAATATTCAGAAACCAGCTTCTACTCACACAGAAAAAATATTTACTTCTGGGAACTGTTATGGCTTGGGCAGACTAATCCAGGATTCTGAAGAGGCCGACTCTCGGTTTATTCAAATGTTATTTTCAAAAAAATCAAACTGACTAGCCTTGATACGGCTCTCTATCACACTACTTGTGATCTTCTAAAATATTTCAGAATCAAAGCATCCTCCCAGAAAACTGCAAGAGCTACTCTAGTTTGAGGACAACTGAAATGATCTAACAGCAGCAGCAGCGGTGTGGGGGTAGGTACACGGAACAATTGATATAAGTGCTTTGAACTGCCTGTGCTTAAACTAAAACATAGTATTTTTCAATTGCAGATAAACACTTCAATTGTAAGTAATTTTTTTTCTAAATATACCTCAGGAACTGCAGCTTCCACCAGGAGAGGAGGAGGTACACATCCATTTTCCTGTGGAATCCCTATTGGCTGATAAACGACTTCAGATGGTTGTAGGTACAAGACTGGAGGTGAAGAGGCAGGAGACTGAAATAAAACACATTAATTTCCTAAATTATATTATTTATGCACTATAAACACCAAAGCTTATTTTACAGTTGGCTTTGCTAGACATAAACAAAGATAAACCTTTAAAAGAAAGCTTCACATTAATCTTTGATAACCTGAAGAAACTAAGTGACACGCACGTGGGTAGAAAGGTCAAGTAACAGGATAAAAAAAAAAAAGATGTTCTTTAATAACTTGTACATATTTTTCAGGTTTTATTTACATTTTGGAGACCACTGTTAGAGAAATCCTGAACTTTCAACATCACAGAAACAATACATTTAATTTTCTCTTGCAAAAATGCCACAGTAAAAAACCAAGTATTTTTGTTTTAAAATAAACCCCACAGTATTTTACTAATTCAGCACTCAGATTTCAAAGCAGCAGACTGACACCTATTAATGGGGTGGAACTGACCATAACTGGACAAGGTTGGCTGCTACTGAAGTAATGAGGACGTACTGTAACAGTCCAAGCTTACGGGACTTGGTCCTGCTTTCAAGCTTCAAACTATGCCAAGTTCCTCAAGTGGCAAGATTTCCACATTAAGCTTCTCTGCTACAGAAATCACCAAACTGGCAGTCTCCTCCCAAAATTACTAAGTCAGCAATTTCAAGCTCTTCCTCCCGTTTCAAGGGTCTGGGTCTAACTCCAACGAAACATCACAGTTCGTACCAGTTAACGAGCTAGTTAATACTAATTTTTCCTATCAGGCAAAACATGGCGCTTCTCACCTGTGTCTGAGACTTATTAGATAATTTAATACAAACATTTAACAGAGGAAAGGAGAAGATGCTTTGTTTACACCAGACTTGTATCTGACGTTTCAATAAACGCTATTTTATGCCTTCTGTTGTATCAGAAAGTGTTGCAAATGCATTGTTAAAATATAGCAATGAATATTTATTTCAACAGTGTTGTGAACAGGGGGAAATTTCACTGCTAGGTAAGTTCACTGTACCTTTAAACGAGATGCAGACTAACAGCACAGTGCTGCAACTATGAACTGTATTTACCTGTGGAACAGACCACTGCCACTGACTTGGAGCACAGTGCGTTGGTGCCTAAATTCAAACAAAAGAGAGATTACTTGTGTGAATAGGAACACACACCTACACATACTAGAACTCACAACATACTAGAACCAAAACCATCTCAAGCCTACAATCAATTCTTAATTCAAAAGAAGAAACATGGTTTTCATAAGTCCCCAGATAATTCAGGAACATAGTTTTGTCTACTTCCACTCAGCCTCTGACTTGGGCATTTCATAAGCTTCTAAAATAATGAAGCATCTAAAGAAGCGTGCCTAATTATGGTTTTAAAATAGAGGGAGGTAGATTTAGATTAGATAATAGGAAAAAAATTTTTACAATGAGAGTTGTAGAACACTGGAAAAGGTTGCCCAGAGAGGTGGTAGATGCCCCATCCCTGGAAACATTCAAGGCCAGGCTGGATGAGGCTCTGAGCAACCTGATTTAGTCAGGGATGTCTCTGCTCCTTGCAGGGGGGTTGGACTAGATGACCTTTGAAGGTCCCTTCCAACCCTAACCATTCTATGATTAATTAGGAAAACAGAAGATATAAAATGCAGTTAACTTCCCAATACACACTAAAACCACAGATATACTGCACAAATCCAGTAATGGATTAGAGGACTGGAGAACAGACCTATCAGGATGCTGAGGGAATGGGGTTTGTTCAGCCTTGAGGAAGCCAAAGGTGGGAGAGGGTAATTATTGTTGGCTACAACCACCTACGGGGGGTAGGGCATAAATATGACTGAGCCAGATTCTCAGAAATGTGCAGAGTCAATGGACACAGGCTGGGACACTGAAAATTCTAACCTGTTACAAGGAAAAAAAAGTCTTCTACCATAACAAGGGGCAAATATTGGAAGATGTTGTCCAGAAAGATTGTGGAATCTCCATCACTGGAGATATCTAAAATTCAACTAGACAAATTCCTGAGAAACCTGATCTAACCAGCCCTGGTTTGAGCAGGAGTTTGGCTTAGATGATACAAGTTAAGGATGCTACAGTTATCTAGCAACACCAAATTTATTGTATTTCCATGCAGTTACACAGACAGAATAAAGTGTATTTTAATTAAAAGAAAGTTTTCAATTAAGTTAAAATTTGTTTTTTATTATTATTTTGAATAAGTATTACTTTTTATTTCCTAAGAATAAACAGACCTGAGACAGTGCTGCAAATAAGAGCGCATGGCTAGAAGAAATACTGATGACCTGAAACCCATTTTCAAACAGATACCTGATAGTGGTATGTAGGAGACTGATAAACCGGTTGAGCTACCATCACAGGGGGACTGGAAACAGAGCGTGACTTAAAAAGAAAAAAGTTATAAGTCTTAATGCAACAGTTTTGTAAGTTGTCAATCCTATTAAGAACAGTTCTGAAGTACTACAATGTTGAATTACCTCCCCTCCCTTTTGAAAGCGGATTTACCGAGTTTTAACTTACACTTAGATTCTTCAAAACCACTGTTTCTAAGGGCCTATACTAGAAATGAAACAAAAGTCTTTGATGTGTTTACTCAGTCCTTTCCAGAAAGCACGTAGCCCATCACTATCTAGAGATGCCAAGGCCATCCACTATCCTGAACATCTGTTTATTCTTGTTAACACTTATGGCAATCTGAGTTGTCACTGATGTATTCCTACCATTTCCACAGCCCAAACTCCTTCTTTCCTTTTCCATTCCCTCCCTCACATGAGCCCCAGCATTCATTTGATTTGACAGCGAGACAGTTTAGAGAGCTAAATCAGCTAGAAACCTGCCTGGGATTTGTGGGGGCCCAGTTCACAGTCAGAGAAACACCAGTGAAAGAAAGCGGGGCAAGAAATATGTGGCCATGGTAGAGGACAAGATCGCACTGAGAATTTCTTGTTCTGATTAGTGAAAGCTAGCATGTGAAACTCCTGTGTCACGAAATTCCCTCACTCCTGCAAACATTTCGGAAGGAACAGCTTCAAAATGAATTCATTCTACACTATATGAAAAAGCAGAATGCAAAATAGAAAAAAAAAAAAAAGACCCAATCTGCACTGTTATACAATGCACAATACATACAAAAAAGTATTAATACCTTTAACTTGATTAATGTTTTCTGTATCATCAAATTTTCACATTTTTTTCCTTTACTTCTTTATATAGGTACTTTCCTAATGATGAACATTAAGAAAGTTCATCATTAGGATGAATGTAAGTAACTGAAAGCAAAAGAGGCAACACTGTTTGTAATTGGAAAGTTTGAGTGCTATTTTTTTTGAAACACAGTGGATCTGAGCCAGGGCACCAGAACCAAAGTATTGTTTTTTCCAAGAGGCAGGATTTGAGGAAGTTCTCTAGAACTATAGAGCATGAACTTCAAAAAGGCTTTCTAAAATATGTGAACAGGTGTTTATGCCTATCCTCTAAAGCTGAAGAGGAACTATATCATGCCACTGTTAGAAGAGCAAACATCCTAGAAGTTAAGAGAAGTGATTAAAACAGAGGTTAAATACCAAGAAAGAGACTTTACAGTGCCAAAACAAACAACAAAAGAATCTATAACTGCTCTGATCTCTGATTTTGGAAAGTTTGTTTTTATTTATTAGTAATTCTTCTATTGATTTTTCCCACCAATATGTGAAGGGATTTTCCATTCGTTTATAAAGATGGTATGTATACCCTCTGTGAATGCTGCTTTTACAGAAATTCTTAAAGATGCATCCTCTAGGTAGGATCATTCTACATAGGCACGCATCCTCTGTGCCTTATGCAGACCCCATCAGTCTTGCAATCCTTCCCTCTTATAAAAAACCTGAAGTGATTGAAAATTCCTTCCTGTACTTCCTAAGAAATTCTGTGCAAGTGCCCCAAGCCTACTAAAGCCAAACAATTAATCTATTGAATTATTGTCCTCCTAAAAAAAGCAGGATTCTTGAAAAAGAGTATGTGAATGACTACAAAGTTACCCAATTTCACTTCTGCTTTTTTGATCTAGTATTACATTCTCTTTTCATCCTCAGCATAATTGTTCGCACCCAAGAACATCTCACTGACGATGGAATAATAAAGGGTCATAAGCACCAACAACTCCTTAGTAAAACAAAAATCCTCCTGGGGTAGGGCCCACACCCATTCTGAACTATCCTGTCCTATAGGTCACATCAAAGCAAAAGTCCCCTGCAGAAGAACAATAAACTTAGAGTAATATTTAAAAAAAAAAAACCCCACAAAGTAACAGACTAATATAAAGAAGCCACTTCAACATCCAGCATGAGGCACAGCCAAAGAAACTGGAAGCAAAAGAGACTTGAAAACACTGCACTCATCCTACATACAAAAATAAACTACTTACTGGCCACGGCTGCGCAGCAGGAGCAACTTCAGATGTCTGAAAGTAAGCCACTCCATTATGGTAAGTATAAGGATATCCACTTGAAGTAGTCAAGTACATTGTGCCACCTTCTGGTATTACAGGAGAACCTGGAATTAATATTTCACACTTTACTTACTAGTACATTTTTTTAAGAAGAGATCAATTCTGATCTTCAGAGAAGCAAAATACTCAAAGGAAAGCACATGGGCCAGTGTGCCTACTGCCATCTCAATTCCCTCTCAAACACAAAATCAGGAAAGTAGATGGTCACAGGACATCTCCAGAAGAAGGGATGGGAAGGGGTGCAGAAGATGACATCCATACACTAAACAGAGGGAACTCCCGTTACTAGCAAACACACACATTTTTTAATCTTCCAACGTCCAAAGGTAACTTCACACTGTAGGAGATTTTCATTGGTAACCTCCACATACTCGTATTTAGCTGAAACAGGATCCGAGCACTAAAACCAGAATGATTTCATTATCAAGTGCGGTCTGGTTTCTCAGCACA
>JAAGAY010007293.1:0-22438 GCA_011801015.1 Ardeotis arabs
TGGAGCTGACGGTGCGGCGGGTGCAGGCCGTGCTGGAGCGCCGCTCCCTCGGTGAGTGCCGGCGGGGCGGCGGCGGTGGGGGCCTGGCCCGGCCCGTGCCTCACCCCGCTCCCCTCTCTCTCTCCCGCGGCGCAGAGGGCGGGCGGCTGCACCGCGAAGCCAGCGAGCGCTTCGCCGCCGGCTACATCCAGTGCATGCACGAGGTACACACCTTCGTCTCCAGCTGCCCCGGCATCGATGCCACCACGGCTGCCGAGCTGCTCAACCACCTGCTGGAGTCGATGCCCCTCGACGAGGGCGGCTTCCCGGACTTGATTGCGGACGTTTTGGCAGATTCCGCCCTCAGCCCCTGGCCTGGTGGCGAGGCGCTGGTCCCAGCAGCTGAAGCCTCCTCCCTGGGCCTGGCTCTCCCTGCCTCGGCCCCCTCGCCCTCCTCCAGCGAAGAGACCTGCTCTGACTCAGATGAGGCGGAGGCTGAGCCGGGCCAGACCTCCACTGATGGACTGGATGCTTCCCAGACGCACGGCCTGCCTTCGCCTAGCTTACCCAAATCCATGTGGAGACCCTGGTAACAGAGGAGGAGAGCATACAGGAGTCAACGCAGACCTACCTAGCAGGGAGAGCAGCCAGGCCCCCTGCGGCCCTCGGAGCAGTGTGGGCGACCACCAGCATGCATACGCTTGGCTGGCAATGCGGGCATTTTGGGACTGCATCAATGGCACTCTTACACTGTCACACCCTGACAGGCTAATAGCTAAAGGTGTTAACATTTCATCTGTGTGTATGTGCGTGTGTGTGGCATTTTGTAACTTTAGGGGCTGGTTTTATGAGAGGTTGGAGAGGGGATGGGGGGAGGAGGGAGGTGGCTTTTAGTAGCAAAGCTCTTTGGTGGATACACAGCAGTTATTTTATAACCCTGTCTCTTTCTCTGGGCCCTTATAAGTGCCCCAAATACCACTACCTTTTTCTCTTAAGAAAAAGCCCTTGTGCATTTTAAATCATGATGGTTAACTCCATGGGAAGCTCAGATAAGTCTGCATGCACAGTTTTAAGTGTTCTAGTGATAGCAAAGATCCCTGAAAGGGGTTGGTGTGGTTAGCATCTGAACTCAGTAGCAGACTAGAGTCTCGCCTTCAGTGAAGGAAGGGAAAACTAGAAAGCTGGTGGAATTAGATGAGCATTTAAAAGATACTGGTGGCAGGGTGCCTTTTAGAAATGAGTGTCTTTACGCACATTTTGCTTTTAGCACATTTGAGATTGTGACTGTATGTATATTAGTGTCAAATGTTTTTTATTTCTAATCTTTAATAAAAAATACTGGATTCACAACTGATCACATGTATTGTGGAGTGTGATGCACTTCTACCCAGTTTAAAAAAAATAGAGAATGCAATTCCCTATTGTTAACTCTTAACAAAAAATATGTATATTTTGTGGAAACAATGCTGGTAATTAAGCACTTAGTTCTTGTACTAAGCATTGTTATCTCAAGTACTGGAATTCAAATGTTTCTTTTGTTTAATACTAAAGACACTTAAGTTACTGCAGTGGGAGCAGAGTCACCATGGTGTAGAGTTGATCTTAGGTTACAGATTTCTGGGCTGCCTGTCTCACACCTACTCCTGCTTGAGGTGTGGCTCACACACCTACAGTCCTAATTTCAGGAGTGCTAGGCAAATCCTTCACAGGGGTGTGGGGTCTTTTTTTTGTTTTAGTTGTTTGGAGGAGGAGTTTGGTTTTTTTTTTTCATCTCTTGAATGCAGAGTTGAATAGAGTGTACAATGGATGGGGAAAGTATTATATACAAGTTTCTAGGGAGCTGGAGGGGAACCCTCAGCATCTTGTAGATAAGGTTTGACACTTCCCCTGTTTGTACTTTTGGGAGATGCCAGGTTATTTATGCTGTGATAATACCTTTCAGAGAGCTGCCGTTGTAAAAACAAAAAGGATTGTAAAATTGCTTAATACATGGAAGTTCCAAAACACAGAACAAGAAAGAAAGGAAGTAACCTAACTGCCAAGGGACTAGACATGTAACTTCCTTTTGTTAACAACCCTATGGAATAATAAAAACAGAAACTTAAGATACCAGTAAGACCTTTCCTTTGTAATTTTCTTTAAGTTACCTGAGGTGGGTGTTCTTACTGAAAGATGGCCATGAGATTTGTTTGGTTCTTCTCATCTCTTTTTGTGCTAAATTCCCTTGGACCTGGGAGGAGAAGGGCAAAAACCAGCTCAGCACAGGGAGGTGAGAATTTCTGTAGTGACCTTTCTGCTTTAGGGAGGAAGGTTAGCGTTTTGAAGTGTAAATGAAGAAGGAACCTGGGACACTTGCACTGAAAGTAACGCCCTACACACAAGATGACCTCTCGGACTGAGCCTGCATCTCTCTTATCCCAGCACGAGGCCAGATTCACTTTTTAATAAAGCCACTTCCCCTAGGTATCAGTGTTTGATATATCACTCCCCACTTCTGCTTAATCAGCCCAGGTAACAATACCTCACTGTAATCACCAAGGGCAGTTCACACATTACACATTGCAGTGTGTTACCCTCATTTAAGACAGAGCCCCTTGCTTTTAACACTTAGAAAACGCCCTTTTCTGTAAGGTGCTTTCAAGAGGGAGGTAAAGCCACAGCCTGTTTCCTCAACATGACAACAGCAGCCACAGCCCAGCCTGCAGCTCACAACAGCACACACACACACAGCAGCACTGGGCTGCAGCCACTTGCCTGAGCTGGCTGTCTTCAGGGGGGACACATCCAGGGCCCTTCCTGGGCTGGCACAGCCGCTTCAAACCCTCTGCTGCTGCAGGAACACCGGAGGCAGCTCAGCTTGGCTTCATTTCCATTAGATGAAAGACACCCGGGTTAGGGCTCTTCTGTAACACTCCTGTGAAAGCAAGTGCAAATCCTGACACTTCAGTGACAGAAACATAGCCAAGAGTCAACAGAAAAGTGCCAGCTTTGCTTCAGCAGTGGATTTGGCGGGGGATAGCAGCAGGGTCATCTCTGTTGAGCAGCGTTGCAGATGTGCTGCTTAGCTTTTCCTGTATTGGCCCTGGAGAATCAGTGCTGAAGCTGGCTCGCCCTGTTTACCTGCTCCCTTTCCCATTCCTGGGTATATTGCTGCTGTTGTACTTCCCACTCCTGGGGTAACCCTCACAGGCTGGTGGGCCCATGCACCTCCCTGCACATCTGCCACAACAGTGCTGGAGACCGGGGCACATCCCATCCCCGCTGCTGCAGAAGGAAACATGCCAAGGGGCTGGGAGCTTGGCTGGCCGCAGCCACCCACTCTCCCAAAACCAGGATGGCTCAGAAGAGCCACAGCACAGAGACAGATAACAAGCCTTCCCCTGTGCACTTCCCAGATCTATGCTGGCTGAAAAGAAAAAGCCAGGTCAGAGCAGTTCTATTAGGGGTTTTTTTAAAAAGTGTCAAAAGCATTTTAGAAATGTGTTAGCAATAAGGCTTTTTTTTTTTTTTTTAAATCCACAAATTAGGTTCACAGAAAGTTTACATCCTCTGATTAGGTGTTGCTGGATTTCTCCATTTGCATTTCTGTACCTTACTACAAAGGTGTCAAATCTGACACTTCCCTGACAAAGGCAGGAAGAGGTGAGCATTTCGGGGGTGGGACTGGGGAAGGGGCAGTGGCAGGGAAGGAAGATTTCCAGCAGCTCTGATGAAAAACCACTGAAGCCTTTTCAAGTCCTTCTTTATAGAAACTGCCTTTATTCTTTTCCATTCCAAAGTAACACAGACTATCTGATCTGACAGTGCACTGCCTTGTAAAAGGAGAGAGGAGAAGCACACTAACAGGAGGACTCACGTTTGATATGCAGTTGAAGAATAAAAGAAAGAAGGGCTCAGTTTCCCCGCTCTTTGCATGTCAGTCACTCACACCTGTTGCAGGGGAAAACTGCTCCTTGTCAGACCAGGTCAGCTGAGAGGACTTGACATGTTATGGTAAACCCTCCACAGATAAAATCCCCAAGGAGCCCAGGAGTCTTGCTATCTCCAGTTGCTGGAGCCCAGTTTTCAGATTTCCCAATTTACGGCCCCATCTCCAAGCATCAGCTATGTGCATGCACATATAAGAGCAGGTCTCCAGCCGTAACTACTCCTCCACCTTGCAGGGACATGGGTGCACACACATGGGGCTTACAAATCTGGTGTTCAGCTTTCGGAACACACCAAGACTTTTGCCCAAGCAGCTCTTCCTTCTCCTCGCTGATGAAAACAACCAGGCCAAACAGCATGTCCCCTGTGGAGTCTGGCCCACCAGCCACGGCTTGGGCAGTGTTCACCTGCACCAAGGAAACACACAAGCCAGTATGGATGGGACGCAAGAGGAGAACATCATCTTGCTCCACAAATGGGCACAATGGTTTGAAAAAGGTCATGCAGAAAGCACATGGAAAACTCCAGGATCAAACCAATCCACCAATCTGGCTGACTGAACCAGAACCCTACACTTCCTCTGCTTATTAAGATATATTTTCATTTTCTTGCATGAGATCCCCTGGTTCCAAGTTGCATTTATACACTTTCTTACAGAGATTTCCTGAGCCCATAGTTATCTAAACGGAGAGCGTCACAAAATTGTGCACTTTAACCCTCTCAGGCTTCTGCATGAGCTGAGCTAAAGAAAAAGAAAAGAGGGGGAAAAAAAAAGTCTCTCTCCTTCCATGGGATTTTTAGCTCTGTATACAACATTAGCATTTTATCATTGTTTTCAGCAAGTGCAATTCATTGCACTGCATTTTAAGAAGGTTAAAAAAAAATTAATCAAAGCTGCTGCAGAAAACATTCAAACATGAAAATACACCTTACAGCAAAAGACTTGGAGCTTAATTTAGTTAAATGAGACAATGATTGAGGGTGATTTGATTAGTTATACTGCATATGTTGTATTGTACATATGTTACATTGCTTGCTTACCAGCTGACGAAGTCATGGGTTCAAAAGGTCTTTTAAACCAATAAAGTAGAGCCTTAAATGCCAAGAGCTAGATAGTGGGTCCAAGCTGTTTGAAACGAGAAGGAAAAAGATTGAAATTAGACACTGGAAGAAGCCATGAATTTCCTTTCTCTTAATATCATCAGGTCAAGTGAGACAGTATCTTTCCAGAAGCAAATACAAGTTGCTTTGGTTACAAACAAAAGCTACTTAGTAAAACAACAACATACAGCAATTATATTAGCTGATCCCTTCTGGCCTTAAGTATAAAATTACCTCAATTTGTGGTTTTTTAGTTTTCACATTGATCTTAGGCTAAAATATAGGTTGAGAGCATAGTAAGCAGTTTTTCTTTGCATCTGGGAAAGTGCAGACCTAGGGCATCCTCAAACAAACATTTGCAGATAGTTTCAGGAATTCCCCAGATTCAGTCTCCCTCAGCTGAACTCTGCAGACATCCTAGACCATTTAAGTACAAAGCAAAGCAACCTAATTTAAAATCACCACTAAAGAGGCGCACTTTAAAAGTATACTTAAAATGATGTGCCCTTTGAGGGGAAAGGGAAGTTGCTGGGCATCACATAGAACCTGCGTATCTGCCCAGCTATGTGTTTCAAAATGGGTTTCAGCCTCTAGTGAAACCCTGTGAAAGCCCCACTATGTTTTGGGGTTCAGACCGTTCATGACTGAGAGGCACATGAGCAAAACTTTATAATTTCATTCTCCCTAAACTGAGTTTACCAGAACCAGCCTGTGCTAAGCAAAGACACTGTAAAATCCCTTCTACTGCCACCATGCAACAGCCTTTGCAGCTGGTGTTCCACAGACGGCAGTGATGGCAGAAGGGAACAGAAGAGACATCAACTCCATTATCAGCCCCATCAAACTTTTCCACCAACTCAGACAGGTTGCTAACAGCACCCACGTGCCCCACCCCACAGCCTGAATCACACAAGTTTCTAGCTCATTTGCCTCCCTTGGGCCTGCAAATACTGGTTGGTGTGTATGACCAGCCTTCATAAGACAAGGGTGTCTTTGTTACTCACAGCTGACCCCCAACACAGGTAGCATCTGTCTACACATTGCCCCCTCCCAAAACAACATACACTGATTCCTTTGCCACTCAGCTGACCCTCAGCAGATGCCTGCAGAATACCAGGCATCTGAGACAACATACATGCATTTGAGCCTGGTCCAGGTTCTTTCCATCCTTCACACATGGGGATGGACCAGTCAGAAAACAAGTGTAATCAAATCCCCTCATCCAGGCAGAGGAAGTGCACAGCTTCTTACCAAGATCTAGTGATTCTGGAGCAAATCTCTACTGAGTAGCTGCTACTTTCACAGCAGCTGCAAGCCTCCCACTCACTAACCCCTCCACTGAACCAGCAGTTTCTTAGCAAGACAACACGAGTTTCCAGAGAACTCCATTACAGCAACCTAGAAGCAAGCAACCATGTGCTCCTGGGAGCTTTTGGGATGCCTGTACAGAGCGCCCAGGATGTCCTCTGGTTCCCAGGAAGTTTTATATAAAGTGACAAATGATTTGGAAAGCTCCTGAATGCTCTTGGTCCCAAAAAGAGGGTTGTAAGACCCAAAGGACACAGTTAGTGCCACATCATACCTTACATGCCCTGCTTATACACACAGAAGCAGCTTCCCAGAGCAGCACTGTCATGCAGACAACAGTGACAGCCAAGCCTGCCGCACAGCTGCTTTTCTGCTGCGGTGTGTTAGCAGCAGCACTTAGCTGCTCAGCAGTGACCATGCCGGCTGTCAGAGAGCACAGTCAGTCAGGGTGGCTCAGGAACAGCGGGATGGACTGCACTTTCAATTGCTGCAGGAAGCAGGAAAAATGATTCACATCCTTTCAGCCAACACTGAACTAGAGCATTGCTCCAATGCCAGAAAACTCCAGTGACAAAGGGAGTCTTCAAACTACAACACAGAAACCCAAGATCCTGATGCTTTGTGCTTACTTAAGAGTCTGTTCCCACTCCTGTTCCTTCCCCTCTAGTAATGAAATTATAATCTACTCCCTAAACTCCTTAAAAAAAAAAATAAAATCACAAACAAAAAACACCAACCAGCTTCTTGCCTCCCAGCTTTTTGCTAGAAGGTCTATTGGCTGCATTTCCAGGGAGGACAAGTAGAAATTTCTATCTGCTTGTTTTAACACCTTAGGATTTTTTATTTTTTTTTTTTTTTAGAGTTTAAAAGATGCAACAAAAATATTATTATACTGATGTGCTGGTTGTTACAATGACAACCAATAACATTTTAGTCTTGTATAGTTCTAGCAAGGCTTCAAAAAAAAAAAAATGGGGAGAAGTATCAGGGTTTTGTGAGGGGGAAAGAGGAAATAAAAAGAGAATTTGCCAACAACTTGCCTATGTCTTTTGTGGGTTTATACAGTTACACACAAATTTACAGCTGTTATAATCCATCATTTTATAGCACAGATACAAGGGGAGAAATGCTGTGAAGGAGCTGATGAAAAAGCTTTTATTTGCCAGAGGAAAAAGGGAAGGGGACTACAGTGAAGAACTCTTATTTAGACTAAGAGGGAGAATGAAGCTGTAAGACCAGAGCATTTCCTCAGCTCTCAAAACTGTCACATCTTTCCTGAAATCAAGGCTTTTGCTGCCCATCTCAGGAGTGACTGCTGTTGAAGGTAGCCATTGGTTTGTTGTGCTTTGATTTGTATTACACACTAAATTCAAGTAAGTACAATCAAAGCAAGCAAAGGCTTCTCCGTTTCTCAGGATGGAGTCTTGCTGCTGGACAATCCTCACTCCATTCTCTATTCATGATGTTTGGATTTAAATCCAGAATTACATTAATGAAGAACTGGTCACCCTCTCAAGCTAGGGTTTTTATTACCTAACTGGCCAATTCAGCTGAAAAAAACCAACTCCTCAAAATGTATGTTTTGAATTCTCCTACCACTAAGATGTTATGAGACTCGGGTATTGGGTGAAACATTAAGGTTTTGCATAAATAGCAAGTGTTGATGTTCAGCCTCGCTCCGTTTCCTGTTAGAATTCCACTAACGGGCAGAGATACTAGAACTGCTGGAAAACAGGCGGGGAGCCTACCCTGTACCACTGATTTGTTTTCCCTAGTACTTGTAACCATGGCATCTGAGCAGCGAGAAATAAAAACATGCACCTTCAAAAGCGGAAGGGCTTCCACTTCCTCTGTCCTTCCCCTGAAACAAAAGAGTATCATTTTTTACATGTTTTGTACTTACTGGTTTAGGTTTTAGAGAACATTTAATATTAAGAAACTGTTTACAGGAAGTTATTTTATATGCTGCTCTGAATAAAGCCATAGACAGATTCAAGTGACCCAATTACTTATCTGGGGTTCGGTTTTCACAAACACCGGAATCTGAAGTGTCTGGACATGTAATTTTGATTTGACTCAGTTTGTAAATGTTACCTTAGAGTTCAGATCTATACCAAGACTGACAATTCAGGAATGCAGCTTAGCAGAGAATCCAGGTGAACATAGCCCTTCGTCAGGCTGGCCTCTGCAGCTGTAGCTTCTTTTGCCAAAAGCTCTAAACATCACTTTTCTCTCTTCTCGTCAAGTTTTGTAAAATTCTTTTTGTCTAGACACAGAGCAATTCCAACCTTCCCTGTTTTGACAGCTTTCTCATTTGTTATGGTCACAGCTCATGAAGGCACACAGATTTAACCCTGCGCCTTCCTTTTGTGTCTGTATTTTAACAACTCCCTGTCTGTTCAACTAAACAGTTCCTAAAGGTGCAAACATCCACATTAACTCAAGAGACCTCAGTCTTTATCTCTTTCTCGAATTCTATCTCTGACAAGGAACCGCTACATCACACCCAGAGAAAGATAAAATTGTGTTTGCTGTTGACAAAACTATTTTTTAAAAGGTAGTGTTAAGCAATTTCAAAGACAGCAGTGCCCTTTGGAACTGCATTATTATCCTCTTCCTCCAATTCTTTCACAAAAGTCACAAACCAGAATGCAACAACCCAAATGTTTCCAGAGCAGCAAGCTGTCACCTTCTATATATAGCCCAGGTGTCACAGTTCAACCCTAGTCTTATCTAACAGGCTTAGAGGTATGGCAACACACAGCACTTGGAAGGCTGCAGATACATTTAGTCACAGCAATTTACTCACAGTAAGTTTTGGCAATCAGCTTCAAGTCACTACTCTGTGCGCTGATGGAGTCTGTGAGGTTTGAGGAAGGCTGTCAGCATCCACACTGCTGGAATGCTCCTGCAGAACAAATAACACAAATTTCTCTCTCACACACCTTCCTCTCAATTAGAAAAAAAAATTTATATCTGAAAGTTTTAAAAGCCTTCTTTGGAAATCCTTGAATAAGCAAGTTAGGCTGTATAAATCAACTAGGTGATAAATACCACTCCATTTATAGATACTTCTTAAAACACATCAGATCGCACTGCTGTGCTTCCTGGACCTAATTTACTGCCGGCTTATTCAGACACATGGAGGATTTACATTAGGGTGGCCAAGATATCCCAACCTTCCTCTGCATTACTTCAGTTTGTCTCCTCAGAAGGCAACTACAGCCTCAGAAGGCTCAACAACTTCCTGAGCATTTGGACCCTTTGATCCTGTCAAACACATTCAAAAAGGCTCTACCTGTAAAGCCACTGTTGTCAGCGTAATGAGTAAAAGTTAACACCAGAAACTTCACAGGCCTATGATCACTAAATTAGGTGACAAAGGCAGTCATATATCACTTCATCAAACTAATTCTGTCAGTAAGTGAAATCTGTAAAACCATTTACAGTATGCAGTCTCGTTCAGTCATTCTGCTGTGAAATCAATTCAAGACTATAAAGTTTACTCAGATTAGGATACAGACACCTTTATTTTGCTAATCTGTTATAGCTAATAGACTATTATACAAACTTTTAAAAAAACCAAAACCACACTAATAGACTCCCCTCAAAAATCCAAACCAGAAATCCCTTAAAATTCTGTTCTTAAATTTAAGACTTAAGCATCACCTTATAATGGCAGAGTACATGCAGGGAAGGGATCTTAGATGGACTGGTAGGACTAATAAAACTATGTTGTGCGTAAGTGCTTTCATAACCAGGTCTTCATAGTCGATCTCATTTAAATTCACTGCTCATGTAACACAAGGTAGTTATTATTAAAATAATATTCACTACACTGCCTGACTACATCCAAAGCTTTAGGAGCCTCCATTCCAAGTAGTTTGGTAATCATCCTTCTGTATATACATAACTAAAGAAAACTGAAGAAGAATTTCCTAGTTCTTTACATTATGTGGGAATCTTTCATTGTTGCCCTGTGATTTTGGCAGTTACAAATTTCAACACAACTCTAAAATATATATATTTATATTTGAATTTTTCTCTGAAAGGAGGGGAAGCAAAAGAGAACATCAAGGCAACCAGCAGTGAACAAAAGTCTTTCAGCCTTCAGCAGTGAGCAGGGAGGTGGGGTTCAGGAAGAGGTATGCATCTTTCTAGAAAAGAGATCCGAACAGAAGGCACTGCTCCCCATCCTCCCCTCCCGGCGCTCCACAGAGCAGCTGGGACGAAGTCTTCACTACTCACAGGCAGGCAGCAGCTCTTCAGAACACAAGGAAAGGAGGGGCTTGTGAAGACAACTGCATATAGACACTGGAAATAACTCCACATTCTTCACATTGTCACTGCTTTCTGCATTGTGTCACACCATATACGTTTTTAAATGCACAAATTGAATACTTAAGAGGCTGCTTTTGGCCCCAGGCTGGTAACCGAGTCTCTGTACGAGGGCCTGAAGGCACAGGCAGAGCAGCCCAAGAGCTTGTGGAGCTCTGTTTGAGGGCTGGGGCTATTGCTGATCCTTCCACCCCACTCTGGAGAGATCATCCTGCAGCCAGAGTGGTCTCAGGTCACTCTTGGGTTTTCCATGCCCCGATGCAGATGCATATTTCAACTCCATTATTTCCTGGAGAGAGAGTTTTTCGGGTTTGGTGGGGTTTTTTTTAGTTAATTAAAACCTCATTTAGCCCAAACAAGAAGAGAAACAGCTCTAGCAGATAGCTATTAACATTACAGAATAAAATAATGCAACAAAGCTTACTTAAATACCATCTGATACTATACCAACCAGTATATTTTAGTAAGCGACACGTGTTCTGTCTCTGCAAGAGAAAAATAACAAGATTTTATTTCTTAGAATTCTATATTGCTGCCAAAACAAACTACATATTTTCAGACTCTAGAAGCACAGTGCCTCTGTATTGCCACTCCTAATTGCTTAACACAAAGAAGTTGGTCTGCAATCTAATTAATTGGTTTTACCATAAACCTCTAGCTTTACCCAATTTAGAAATGCAACTGAACCACGAGAAAACAGTTTTCCAAAATATGGGAAGACAGATCTGTCAGTATTCAAAATTCAAACTGAATGTAAAGGGTATGGGAGAAATTTAGTCATACAATCACCAAGCCCAATTTACAGATCAACTGCTCTCTTTATATGCTCCAGTAATTTTGCATACACTCCCAACAAAACTGCAAACACTTAAAAGCTGGAGAGATGCAGTCAGCAGGAGCACAAGTCACAGCACACGGAACAGACAGACGGTTCAGATTAAATCATTACTATAAATGCCTATGTAAAGCCCAAGCCATGGATGTGGCCCTTACCTGGGAAGTTGAAAGAACGGAGTCTGCCTCACCAAGGCTCTGCAGAACTGAGCCACGCCAGTCCCAGCGCTCGTCTAAACTGAAGGAGAGGGGAACACAGACTACCCAACCCTTCTTCTGCTTCCTGCAGCTAAGAACATTAAAGATTAAAGCCAACTAGAGAACAGATTTTCTAAATTTATCCAGCACTTCTATGAATGAGTTCCTGAGTTTTCTGGTTTCTACGTTTGGTTTGCTTTTGCTTCCCCTATACAAAAAGGCCACAGGAAATTTTAAGTGCAGTCAGCTGGTGACAACAGAAGGGAAAGCAGTAGACCTTACCTTAGACAAGCAACGGCCAAGCACGTTTTGAAAAAACTACAGCCAATACTTTCATGGACAGAAGTAGACTTTTTGAAGGTGACAGTGCAACAACAACACAAGCAGTTTATTTTTAGACCATCATAACAATTTAAAGAGGGTAATACATCCACTATATTCTGTCTTACTGTATTAATATACAGCCTGCAGAGAGAGAAGTGCACCTTGACAAATCCTGGAATACTAGGAAATTTTGATCCATCCTTAGATTCGTCTCCTTTTATCCCGTTAAACCAGATGAAGTGCAAAGCAGCATGGCCCTCGAAGGCTGATGGTGTACTGGCTCCCTCACCAAGCCATCTACTCCAGCTGCAGCTGCAGCAGGTGCTTGAGAACTGTCTCACTACTAATTTCCCCATTCTGTATTACATAGGCATCGCAGTTATGCCACAGCACCTGCTCATCTTGGTCAATCCACTGCTGGCAACAGGGGTTGCTGGGTGTAGGGGTTTTTTTTGTTGGTGTTTTTGGGGGCTTGGACCCAATGTGTTCTTCAGCTAAAAAGCAATTTTCTCTATTAGTGAATAGCAAGTGTTTTCATACTTTCGTATTGTCCACTAAGGTTAAAGAGTACTCGTGCTGCCACAGCAGCTTCTTTTTGTCTGCAACAACTAGATATAATCCAGAGCCAGAAATACCATAGAATGAAACCCCACCACACACACTCCTATTGCACATAGCAGCCTGATGTACGTCAGACTTTTTCAGCAGATGCCAAGAGGCATACACATGATTAAGAGTTCAGTTGTCTCAGTTTCCACCCAGTCCTGTACTTCTTTTCAACTTAGGAAGCCTGGCAGAAGTTTGTTTTGTTTTAAGTTGCACCAGTGAACCACACCGACAAAGTTTTCATACACCTTGTGTATCATCCCTAAAAACAGCACTCTCTTCCACAGCACCCAAAAAAAAGAGCTGATGAGCTGTTCATTACATCATTCAACAGATCAAAAATATTTCTCAAGCTCCTAACCACTTGTGAGCAGCTAAACACTGGAATTTCTGTAAATTACACCTACAAACATTTTTTTCCTTTTAAGTTATCCATTTGTCACTTTGCCAGAAGCATGCAACTAATTTCACCACATTCTCTGAGTCAGAGACTTATCAATGCATTATAGACAGAAGAGAGAGAGACAGAAGAACAATCAAGGACCTTAATTCTCAGTAAAGAGAGCATTTTTTTTTCCCCTCCAAATTCACGATAGCTGTTAAGTGGACTAAAATTTGATGTCTGAGTTTATATTTGCATTCACTATCCTTGGCCAACAGCTCTTCACCATGAATTCTCTCATCATCTTATTTGAAATTCAAGCCACAGATCTTTCCCTTTACATCAAAAAGTGTCACAGCAAACTCAATAGCCCCAAAATACAAGAAGCTGAATAGAGAAAACAGTGGTGGCAAAACTGCCAAATATAATCACAGGACACCAGTGACGCCTAGGGGCTACTGAGGTGGGAGAAACTCTGGCAAAAGACTTCCCAATAGTTCTGTAGTGTAAAGCAAACCATTATTTTCGAGTGCTGACAGAAGGCACATCGCTAAGGAAGAGTATATGAATACCTGAAGCCACATTTAACTCATACTTGTTACATTTATGACTGCAAAAAGTTACCAGAAGCAGAAATAACTGAAACATTACCAGGTAATTTATTGCACCAGCAGCACTCCAGTTCTCCCAATGTTATATATCAATTATCAAAGCTCACATCCAAATGCTAGCACAATGCCTTCTCTAGGAGTTGCACAGATACCCTGTCTACGTGCATGACGCTCAGATTTGTAGTTCTGTAATCTGCTTCATCAATACATCTCTCCTCTGCACATTTAGCTAAACAAGGAACCGACGTGCTATTAGGACAAGTGTGTTTTCAGACTTAACATACACAGAACTGCCCATGTATTTAGGGTCAATTCAGAATATTTCAAAGGGACTTGGATGAGGTGTTGAACAAGTATGCTTTAACATGCCTGTCTGCAACAGAGTACACAACACTACAATTCTACCCTTGGTGTGAAGGCAATTCACCTGTGTGGTATAACTGTTCTGTGCTACAGAAACACCTTGATTTTGCAGCTCACAAATATCTGGGTCCCTCATGACCAAACTAGGGGTTGCACGAGCTTGCTCTGCTTTAAAAAGTCCCAAACCTCTCAAAACAGAGTCATGGAAAAAAGAGACCTAATGAGGGTCCCATAACCCGAGTACCTCCTAAACTAGAGGGGCAGTCCAAGGCAGCATCCCACACTCACTAACCTACATCACTGCTCAAAGTGAGAACACAGAAATCTTCAAGCCTCCCCACTTTCTCCACTCAGAGTATAAAACAAGAACATCAACAGGAAAGTACACTAGCTTGATGAGTTTCAGCAATCCTCAGAAGACACGACACTTCATCACACGAGTAATAAACACTGTACAAAAGCAAATTCAAGGGCATAACTGGAATTCTCTGCTTTCAAGCTACCAGTATAAAACCACAGAGGGCTGCAAAAGAAAAGGTATCCATAGCTGGCATTAAACAAAGCAAAAAGGACATGTGTCTTCTGGTGGCTTTGAACAACAAACACAGAGAACCCAGTTGCATACACTCTTCCAGGTAGTAAATTTGTACATGTTTTCAGAACAACTAGTCAATAAAAGGATTCAATCTTCCAGTCGACCACTAAACTTACAGATCAGACAAGCTGGCAACAGTTTTACTTCAGACAGTAAAGCACAACTAACTTCCTAGATTGCAAGTTCTTCAGTTTGAAATACCAGTTCACATACTATCAAGTAATGCATGTAATTTTGCTTCTTACAGGGAGTAGAAGGCTCAAGGAACAAAAAGGCAACTAAAAATATATCTGTTTTATTTACCAGTTTTCTAAAAAGCAAAGTCATAAAAATTAGTCACAAGTGGCAAAACCAAAATATATTGCACAGTGTACAGAAAACATTGTTGACATGTTGACAAAGTGTCATCACAAATAAGTCATCTTACAACAGTTTGGAAAAATTACAGCTTCAGAATCTTATCTATAAATGGAGGCATGTAGATTTAAAGTTACAGGAAAATATTTTAATACCACCCTGTAAATGCAAACACTTTAAGGATGCAAGATTAAGTCCATAAGTAAGCACATCCACAAAATGCTCTAAATATACTTTTCTCTTCCTTTCACTAAGTTATGGTTACAAGATGGTCATTGAAGGAAAAAAAAAAAGAACAAATTAAAAAAAAAAAACCAACCAAAAAAAAAAAAAGCATGCTAAAGCAAAGAAGTTCAAAGTGGTTGAGAAGTCCCTGAAAATAATTTGTATTGTTATGATGCGCTCCTTTATATAAAGCTTTTATTTTTCCCAAACCCTGGTCCAATTAAAACTATTTGTGTTTACATGTAAAAATGGAATATGTTTAATATGTTGGTATAGCTGCACTGTTGCATTTACGATTAAAACATTTAATACATCAGACTTGAACACCAACATTTTTAAATTTCTCATTCAGTTTATATTTACATATATTTAAGTTTGACTTTGCTAAACTATTAGAGACAGGAATCAGATCTTGCTGGGTAGTGCTTCACACCACATTTAAGATACTTACTTTTTTTAACTGTGATTCTACTTGTTTCACAAGTTCACACACACTATCTGCAGAACCTGTCTCCAATGCAAATTTCCTCATGACACTGTCCAAATAATAACTAATTACTTCACAGAAATTATTTCTTCCACTAATCAAATACCAGTCACTTCCACATGTTTTTGGTGGTGTCAGATATAAATTCACATCCTCTTTGTACACAAAGAGAAATATTTTTATAGAATGAAAATAACCTTAAATTTCAGTGACTAGAAATGTTATCCTAATAAAAAAGGAAATGCTTTCCATGAAAAAATGTTTTGACAAAGTTTTTTTCACCATATGTTTTTCACCCCAAGACCTACAGCTGGTATCTAGCAATACTGCAACTATATGTCCCTTAAATAACCAATATATTAAAAGTTGCTCCTTTGTGTTCTCTTCCCACATCCAACAGGTATAAACAGCACAAGAACATAAATTACACATATTCAAGTCAATACAGTCTCAGAGGCATTAAAATTGAATTTTTGACAACAAAGGATTCCAGCCACACTTAGTCTTAGATTATGCAATTCAAATATAGCGAAAAATCAACGCTATTCTCAAAATCACTTCTTTTTTTTAAGAACTATCTTCAAATGACAAGAAATGTCTAATCCTTTCTTGCCACATACAAGTCTGATGCTTGTTTAGCCACATAGGAAAAACTGATGGTCATCCTCCTGACCGAACAATTCAGAAATAAAGGTTAAAGTTATACCAAGCTTTGTCTAACAGTCTGAAACATATGCAGTCATCCTCTGTGGTCTTAGTTTTTAAAATCCTTAAGCATAAAGATTCCTTGTGTATAAATTCTGAGAAATGATGCTTCAAGGTAATAAACAGTTCATAGTATTGCAGCGTCCATTTAAATAAAAGGCTACCAAGTTGTCAGCACTCGTCTATACTTTCTTACACATTCACATAAGTATTTTAACCCAAGACCATCTTACAAAATTAGTTCAACATTTCTCTTAGACAAAAAACATCCCTACATTCAAAACAATAGGAAACAAAGAAGATTGGATCAACTGGTAGGAGAACAGCAAGTGTGAATTGATTTGCTTGAAGGTTATTTCATCCACTATGCTAGACCACTTCAAATACTAAGAGCAATGCTAAAGCGCCACTAAGCAAATTTGCTAGAACAATTTATAACCTTGAACCATTACCAAAAGGAGATCTGAAGAATCATATCTATGAATGGGGATTTTCAGTACTCATTAACCCACTCTACAAAAAACAGTAGGCAATGAAAGTTTTATACTTTATAAAGAAATACTTGAGGCATATAAGTGCAAAACATGAGTCTTTTTTTTTTTTTTTTTAAAGAAAAGCTATACCATCTTCAACAAAGTCCTTACTGGGAAGAGATTGCCACCATTTAAAAGAGATTCATTCACAAATGACTCTTCTAGAGCAAAACACATCTGTTTTTAAGAACTAGATTCATCTTGCTGGATACAAGATTAAAACCTTTATGGATCATCACTGTAGTTTTGAAGCAGCTTTGAAAACAACAGGCTCAAAGGCTATGTTTGTTCTTCACTGACTTGGCTCAGGGAAACCAAGTTGTTTTCCCCACTGTCTTCAATCATTTCATTAAGGTCCATTTCATGGATTTCTTCATCATATGATGTATAAAAATTGCTCTGTATATTGTCCTCACAAAAAATACATTCCTAAAAAGAAAGTTATAGAAATACTTATAAGTCAAATAAGAAAGGGGAAAAAAAAAAAAAAAAAGCTTTTCCAAACAACAGTCCATTGCATGCGATCCCTGATTCCAAGGGAACCTTTACATCTGCGCTGCAACTATCAGATATATTCCACTCACCAGCCTTCCCCCACACAATCATTTTATAACATGTAGTAAATCAATACAGGTACTTGAGAACTCTGCTGGAAGCCGTTATGTCACAGATCATTTATAATGCTGACATTTTACATGCCCTTCCAATCACCTTTTCCTCCATTTGATTACTAATCCTGCAGTAATATGTTCATGTCAGTTGCAGTGCTTAAGAGACTGAAGCAACTGTATGCTTCCACAAGCTGGATGCTATAGCATTAACGTTGCACTAATGTTAACATCAGGATTAGGATTCCACTGCAATTCTGTTACACTGACTTTTGAAATACTCATGTGCAAAGACAGCCTCTACATTTGATAACTTACGTGCAAAAAAGCTACAAATGATGAAAAGCTTAGGGAAAAGACAATGCAATCAGGTATTTCTGTGTGAATAAGCAAAATATACAGATGACAAATAAAACTGCAAGGATGCTTTATTTTGTTTTCTTTTTTTTTTTTTTGCTTTTCAGGCCATGAATCCACTTATAGAACCAAGGCAAGAGATGATCCTGCATGCGACAACTGAGGAGCAGCATACTCCCATTAATTTTGTACTTTCTAGAAAGCAATTAGTATAAATTTCTGCACACAAAATAGAGATTTTTATGTAGTGAAGTTTCTGTCTGTGTTTATAATGGATTTCAGACAGATACACAGAAATTTAGAAATAGGAAGGAAATTTCTCATACTTTATTCACCACTACTTTGACTTTCCCATTGTTCAGAAGACTTACGGTAAATTAAATCAAGCCAGAAATGACTGCATGGAAGTTTGAATTAATTTTTTTCTCTGCATAACTGACCAAGCTTTCATAGCAACAGGAATGGAAAAGTCTAACACAGGCAGTTAATAAATTTAAGCACTGTTATACATGCAAAAGTAACTAACTCATTTAAACTTACAGAATTAGCAACAGTTTTTGGCAGTCCACCTTGCTGGATCCATGGATGAACTTCAATGAGCTCTCTTTTTTGTTCTTCTGTAAATTTTGGCTGTAGTTTCTGCATTTGCTTTAGTTTCTGCTTATCTTCTTTCAAAACTGTTTCCAAATCTCTAAAATAAAATGTATTTAGAAAGTGAGCTTCAACAGTTTCTGGGCTTTATGCCTATATAAGGTTACACAGTCAAATACTAACATTTTTAAAGACTATTTTTGTTCTGGAATGTTAAGCTTACAAATCTTATATTGGAAGAAAATTAAGTGTGGTAATTTCAGCAGCTTTCTGCATTTGTGGACAACTTTAACGCATCTCTGCTGGCTCATTGTCTTTTCAAATCCCATCAGTGAAGACAGCTTTCTTAGAGCTATTCTGGTAGCATGACTGATGAAACCACCAAGAACTCCAGTTTCCCTCTGCTGCTGCAGTAAGTTCCAGGTTCCCCTTCACTGGGAGGACAACCCAAAACAGACACTAGATGCACATAGGAGATGCTAAAGTAGAAGTAGTAAGGTATGTTTAAGAAGGTCACCAAGAATGGATTAAACGTCAAGACTGAGAGGGAGGGATTTAGACAACACTGCTCTACTTCAGCAGCCAAAGTTCTTTCCTCCCCCAATGTCCCACCTTCATTCGGAAACTTAAATTCACACCACACCAAACATTTACAAGCTGTATACCTCTATAAAGGATAACAATAGAAGGCAAGTTCCAAGAAATCCAGTACTATTTCTGTTCCTTACAGCATGCCTAAGTGTAGTTTGGCTTTACACTTTTCTTCTTGGCCATCACACTCTGACAGGGAGCTTAACTCTTCTTATCACAATATCCTGGTTTGTGTCTACTACGTTCTCTTTGGCAGGCTTTGCTACTCAGTCTACTGGAATTACCATCTATAGTTGTCAACCCTTCAGGCTAGAAAAACTGAGGAATGCCAAGGCATTTTTAAATAAAGGAAAAATTCTAAAGTTCTTATGATGGGTTCTCTATTCCCCCTCCCCCCATTATCCCTGCATTCTGAAAGCTTGTTCTCCTCCTCTTTCAAAAGACTTGTCTTTACTGAAACTTCCTGTTCCTTTCAAAATACCATTCACTGCTCCCAAGAAACATAAACAAGAAGATTCAAAAAACCTGCAGACTTGTCATCCCCTCTCCCCCTATATCTGCTCATTGCTATTGAAGTAAGGATTTTTTATTTTAAGTTTTTTCCTATTAGAAACTTTACGATTTTTACCTTCTACTTGCTTGTCCTATTTGAATGGGCATTTATGGAGAAAAATGAACACGTGGAAGTTAACAACCCAGTGGAAAAAAAACCTACAAGGCAGAGAAGGCAGCGTGCCACTGAATGTGGCATCTCAAGGACAACAGCTAGGGAGCACAGATTTTCCATGCTACGCACTGTCATTAGATCTAAGTATACTTGCCAGGATCTATCAGATGACAAAGATTTCTAGACAAGTAGTTACAAGTCAGTAATTAAAAAAAGCTTCAATAAATATAAACAGATAATTTCAACTCAGGTAATTGATCTAAAAATACATGTAAGCCTAATTAAGTAAATTTTACTTTTTCATAATTTTTTTTGTATAGTATACAAAAGATACAAAGGAAGCAAGAATTCTTCTTGACACTGAGCTAACCATTAAAATCAATTTGCTTCTATTGAGACAAAGATTCCTATATCTCTCATTCTGTACACCCTGCTCCCCTCAACATATATACAGTTCATGAAAGACTATGACATTGGAATTACCGTGAAGGTATCTGGTAAGTCATCATAACAGCGTCATCTGTGTTTGCCATCAAAAGCCATATAGGATCCTGAAGGACATATTTAATGAAGTGCTCACTTTCTTCTATTTCTGTCTTCATTTTGGTTTTAAGATGATTTTCTGAGGAATCAATACTCCCGAAGTATTTGCTAGTATGACTAGTTTCACTACTACCTTTAAAAAGAAATTTAAAGTTTCGTTATAAATTGTCAAATACATAGATTATCTGAATACTTTTGATAATAGAGAAGATTAAAGAGAACTGAAAGTATAAATACAATCACTCTTTTATTTCATTTTTTAAACAGAGGGAACTTCAACCCTTAAGTAACTGCATGAGTATTTTTACAACTCAAATTCTCAAGCTAAGTCTCTATGAACTTTCAGTAGAATAATTAGTTTATTTAAATTAAAAACTCTGAAATGAAACATGAACAAGTATGGTATTTTCTCTTCATTATTCTCTCATACCTATGTAATATCTTAATGGCTATTTTATAAACACTTACAGATTATATACTGTAAGTCAAGCACAACAGAAAACCTTTCATGTTATGTAACAAAAAAAACACCAAACAAAATCAAGAATAAACTATACAATAAGAACTAAAGATGAAGATTTACATAAAGCACTTGATGTTGAAGTGGTGTTTGCTCATGCTCCAACTCTTAAAACACTAAGAGAGTATTCACTGCCAGTGTTACCTGTTCTGCTCCCTGACATGCCACAGCCCCCAGATCCAGACCCCAGAGACTCAGCGGCTGCAGATACACCACTTCCTGAAGAAGCCGAACCAGTGCCTGAACATGCATCTTCTTGAAGTAAAATGTCAAGCAAGACACTAGACATGGAGAGTGCATCGCTATTTTGAGCGTCCATTGGAGATTCAGTCTAGTGATAAGAAGAGGAGAGGGAGAAAAATTTTAAAAACCAAATTCAAAATGAAAAATCAATTTCATTACTAATCACTTACATTTAGCATTAATCCATTTCACTTTATGTTCTAATATGTTTACAGAGTTATTCAAAGACAGACAACCACCAATAACATATGCCAAGACCAACTGAGAAATAATGAAGTGGACTGATAGGTAGACAAGTGATCCTTCAGTAAGGAAGTTAAAGTTTTGATAGCCCCTACTGTCCTGAACAAGACAGAATTTACCTGAGCCACTTAAGACATACTAGCAGTTGCTCCTACTATAGTCTACCTCAGAGATTTGTATCAACAGTCGATCACTGTTACTACTTTCAATGCATAATGAGAATGAAGGTGTTCCCAGATGCAAGGTTCCTAGGGAAGATAATTTTTGTGTTTTTAAGGGAAGAGCATTGACTACACTGATTTCTAACATAAGCAAAACATCACTGCAAGTCAGGTTGAAGATTAAATACTAGAAATTAAGGTTGACAGAATTTAGCAAAATACATAGTAATTGAAAGAACTAGCTTTATCCTTAACATATTCCTGAACAAATGCCTGTAATGTCCTCATTTTCTAGTAAGTGACGTCGAAATGACAGAAAGTTACATTTCACAGATTTCTAAAGAATAGGAACTAACAGTTTGAGGAAATTCAGAAGAATGTTACTATTAAGTTTTGTTATGAAGCTGCTTTTATTCCAGTAGAGGCACCTCAGAGCATGCTGTAAATCACAGACTGTTGCAGATGGCACTGTTATACCACAGCACAAGTCAGAAATCCTTAGAGATAAGTCTTCACAGATGTTATGTAGAGCACAGAATACGTTAGTCCAAATACAGCACTGGATGCATATATTCCTGAAAATTTCTCCATAAGTGGCATTTGCACAGCTAGTATGCTAGAGAATTATTTTTTTTTAAATTAAAACCAAGTGTATTTGTTCCCAAGATGATGCGATAACAAGCATGTTAGAAACAGAATGTGACAAGTTTTTGCACTGTATCAATCAAGTTGGTGCCAACATGGCTTCACCAAGGGCAGATAGTGCCTGACCAACTTGGTGGCCTTTTATGACGGTGTGACAGCATCGGTGGACAAGGGACGAGCAACGGATGTCATCTACCTGGACTTGTGCAAAGCTTTTGACACTGTCCCGCACTACAGGGGGAGAGACTGTTCAGTAGGGCCTGTTGTGATAGGACGAGGGGCAATGGTTTTAAAATAGAGGGGGGTAGATTTAGATTGGACATTAGGAAAAAATTTTTCACCATGAGAGTTGTAGATCACTGGAACAGGTTGCCCAGAGAGGTGGTGGATGCCCCA
>JAAGAY010007294.1:0-14421 GCA_011801015.1 Ardeotis arabs
GTGGGAGGAGAAGGAGAAAAGCAAACTTCCTTTTCCTGGGGCCGCCGGCGAGCCCCCCGTGGTGGGGAAGCCCCCGTGGCCGGGCGGCCGCTGGCCACGGGGGCTCGAGGCTTCCACGCCGCGTTTTGTGCGCTCGCCTGCTTGGTTGCCTCTCTCCCCGGGGGTGCCGGGCTCCCCCCGCCGCCCCAGGCCGGGAGCGAGGGAAAAGCTGCCGGGCAGCTGCTGGCCGTTCTGCCCAAACTGTCCCTCCCCCGTCCCCCGCCGCCGTTTGGTGTTGGCGGGAGGGCTGGCGGATGGGCAGTTGGCAGCAATGCCACCCCGGGGTGCTGCCACCTTCCCGCTCCTCCGCCGTGCCCATCTGCGGCGGCCGCCGGCTGCGGGAGGGGAGCAGCCCTCCTCCTCCTCCTCCTCTCCCGGCCGAGCCGGAGAGCCCCTCGCTAGCCCGGGAGACCCGAAATCTGGGGGAGAGGGCTGGGTTTCTGCTGCCCCCGCTCCCCGCCGGGGAGAGCCGCGCAGGCATGGATGGCTGGCTCATTGTGCAGCCGGTGGTACTGCAAGCTGAAACTGTGGCATCTTTGTGAGAACAGTTTGCAGTTAATTGGTTTGGCAGATGAACTCCTGCAAAATCCTCTTGCCCGCTTCTGCTGCTTAAGTGCCAGCGCCACCCCCCTTACCCCCTTTTTTTTTCTCCCCTCTGCTTTCCTTTGAAGCGTCGCATAACTCTGTATTGCCAGCAGGATGGAAAGTGCTGATTCAGCAGCCTGGAGCCCCGCTCCATCTGAAGTGGTGGTCTGCCTGAAATGTTCCCATTTGTTGAAATGGGAACATGTGTTGCTGGTATGTCAAAACAGCATTGATCAGGTTTTCTAGAACAGCCCCTAAGAATGTGGTTTGCTTTTTCCCTTCACTAAAGAAGAATGAATTCGGGGCTGGGGGGGAAGTGAGAGGGGGATAGGAGGGAAGCGGGTAGCTGCCACCTTAAATTATAGTTCTAAGGGACAGTTGAAATTGTATTGCCTCATAAAGGTGCTCAGCAATTACTCATTTTAACAGATTTTGTAGGATGTTTAACAGTGATAACACTCCAACTGGATCTATTCCTGCATCTAGAGACTAGTTGTACTTAAAGCTCTAGAAAAGGTACGGAGAAGGGCAACAAGGCTAATCCTAGGATTAAAAGGAGTGAGTTATGAGGACAAGTTAAAAAAAAACAAAACAAACCCTACCATGAATGCATGGAGATCAGAAAACCTGCATCCAAAAAGGAAACTTTAAATGGCAGCTCTGGCTGTACCTCATGGTCCTTTTGGGGCTGGGGAAGGATGCAGGGGCTCAGCAGGATGCTCCAGGTGTGCAGTGTGAAGGGTGCAGGGGCTCAGCAGGATGCTCTTTGCGTGCAATGCTGGTCTTTCTGGAGGGCTTACCTCACAATGGAGCGGAAGAGGGAAAGCTGTTCTAGAGCCATATTCCTCTGGCTATCTTTGTACAGTTATACGCTAATATCAAGGCTGTTTGGGTTTTCTTTCTCCAAAGCAGAGCTCTTTAAAATTCAGCACAATGTAGAGCAAACATCAAAGCCTGAAGAGCAATGTTTGGTAGCCTTATTGCAAATGGTAAACTAACGGAGCAGCGGACCCTGACGCTTGCCTCCAGTGATCATTTTACTGTGTTGTACTCTGATTTATTTTCTTCACTTGGGCTTTATTTGTCCTTAAAGTAGGTCTTGTTTGCCCTGGCTACATATTAAAGATCTTGTGGTACTTCCATGGTTATCCTTGGTTTTATTCATCAAAATATCCCCTCCCTTACCACTATGTGAGTTGGCTTTCATCCTCAGATGCAGCCACACCTGGATTTCAGTAGTGTATTCCTGTGTTTTTTATTATGTAGTCCAAAAGCACTGCCTAAATTCAAAATGGATCTCTGCATTTCAGTTCTGCTTAAGCATATACCATGCGCTCTGTGACTAAAACAAGTATTTGCAACCCTCTATCTTGCGAGCACTTAAATGACTCCAGCAAGAATTGTCACAAAGGTTTTTTTAGAAATCTTTGGTCGTGTTTTCGGCCACGCTCGGGGTGTAAATGGGCAAAAAGTATTTGGATCTCGCTGGCGAAGGGATCCTTCCAAGGCGGGGAGTTCCCAGCTGGCAGAGGAGATGCATAGCTGGGTCATGCGCCGCTTCTGCCAGCAGCATGGGAGGGTTGCGCTGGGAGTTTGTTTTCTGACAGCACCAAACTAACAGATGTCCCTCTAGACTGTGAGGCACCGGCAGCTTCCCTGGGCGTGCGTAGGGGTGGCAGCAGGCTAGCCGGGGGGCTCCCGGGTAGCGTCACACCAGGTGGGACCGTGCTGTCTCTCCTCTCCTCCCTTCTGGCGTGCCCCTGTTCGCCCCGTTACAGAGGTTTACGGTGGTAATGCTAAATGAGGCCGGATTTCTAGGCAAAACTTTTTCCTTAGACTGGCTGAGCTCTGTTTTGGGAAGTGTGAGCGTGGGGAAATGCAGTTGAGTACCTTCAGAGACCTAGAAGCTGGGGAGGGGGAAGAGATGCCTTTCAATGGCCAGTAGTGTGCATTTTTAGGATGCACCTAAGTGTTTGCTCAGTTAAACTCACTTGCTACAGCAAGCACAAACATTACTGGTTTCTGCTGACTAAACTTCTATGTGAACTTTATTAATGGGGCTGAGGATAATGCTTTTCTTCATTTTAAGTCAGCATTTCTGTCCAAACTAAGACTCTGAAGAAGCCTGCTTTTCTTTGGATGTGTCTCAACTATGAGGGTATTGATGCTGGTTCACAGTGCAGCATTTCTTGCGTGTGCCCACCTGGCCCAGTGTTTTCGCAAACAAGGAAGATAACTCTTGAGACCTCTGCCTCTGTCAGACTTGCATGAAGCTTGCCAAATGGCTTGGCTGCAGTGTGATTGCATAAGTCTCCTTCTGTAGGAAAGCAGGGTAAGAAGTTTGGATTGCTTTTCTTGGAAACTGGACCTGCTTCTGGGCACGTCCAAAATACAGAGTTGCAACTCTTCACCTAGGGAAATCTAGGAATGGAGATACTTTTCCTAAAAGGGGAAACTCCTCAGCCTTTTTTAGGAGTTATGGGGAATGAGATTGCCAAGGAATCCTTTTGTAAGCACTGAACTTTATTTACAGGTTTGCTATTATTGTACGGCCTGCTGGTCAGGAGAGCACTTTGCAACCTAACGTGGATGTGGCCAGGTGGTCGTGTTTCTCATCACTTTTTCTCCTGAACCAGGGGTTGTTATGAAACATTAATATTATCAAGCAAACAGATGTCAGCTCATTGACTTTTCTTTCTTTATACTTGTTGAACTGTGCACTTCTGAACTAGTCCTGTGCCAAGCCTTTCCTATTCTCGTGCCATCTGTTGAATTGGATGGTATTTTGGACAGCAGCTCTCCCATTAGCTCAGTATGGCTCCTCTGTTGCGTTGTGGATGTGGAGAGAACTGTCCAAGGAAGCCAGATTCCACTATGAGTGCAGCATAAAAGAAAATTGGTGATCAGCTTGAGGCATCCCATCTACAAACAGACTGTTATCTCTTCAGTGATGAAACAACCAGAATAGCCTGACTTTGTGAGATCTGGTTGGATATACTCTACAGTCCCTTTGCTAGCGTGCTTTATTCCCCCAGGTACTGTCTCTTCAGCAGATACCTGATGAGAGGGAGACACAGGTACTACGTTTTTCATGTGGGTACATCCATCTGAAAGTTGTAGTGTTTTTGGTTTCTAGCAGCTTTTCGACTTACGATGCGCATAGGAGCACTGAAGATTAAAGGATTCATGAAGTGAGTTGCCACCGGTGCCACGTTGTCATGAAACTCTCATTCTAGGAGATCCTCACATTTGCATTGATGTGCATCCATTGCCTGAAAACTCATCTTCCTCTCAGCTTTCCTGAGGTCTTTCGCAAGTCACAGATGGATCAGTTCATGCAGAGCAAATGGACATGGCTGTTGGGATTGAAGGCATTGCAAGTTCAAGCCATATTTTAGAGTAGCGTCTTTGTGAACATTTCTGTCTTTCCTGGACCAGCGATTTCCGTTTAATGGTGAAGAGCCAGTGCTGCAAATGAACTTGAAAGCTTGTTGGAAGACACTCCCATGAAAGCGTGAGGTTTTGAGCACAGAGTGAGTCATTTTCTGTTAGGAGAAGGCGGCGACGGCTATGTGGCTGCTTGGGTTTTTACAGGCAAACTACCCATAGTGGAAAGGACCAGAGACTCAAATGCGGATTGAACAACAGTATAGGCAGGATGAATTGCGTGGGATTGAACCCAACATTAATGCTCATTTACAAGCTGAGAGAGCTTTTAATGAAACCTGCTAATTGCATCCCAATTAGTTAACTCAAGGGGAGATGCAGATTACCACTCCTGAATGACTACAGCAAAAGCTGGCCATCATAAAGATTGCTTTTTTGAAGTGGGTGATGTTTTTAGCAGAGTAGGTGACGTTCTCCAGCGGCATGGATAATATAGCATGTGACTGATGTAAGTTAGTGTAAGGGACCTTTTCCTTCCTGAGGCCTTTCAGAAACCATTAAGTAATTTTTGGCATGTCATTATGTCTTCGGGTGTCAAATGATAAATAACTTTGGAGGGAGGAAACTGGTAGAGGAAAATGTATAGTTCTCTGATATATGACATGAAGTAAAATTACAGGTTGTATCAAACCTGTAGATTGCTAGACTAGATCTGGCATAATCTGGGCACGCGGTGTGAAAGTCTACCTCATGGATACTGAGAGAGGTGAAATGTGTGTCTCTTGGAGCTCTTTGCAGCATCCAAGACTGCTGGCTTTGAGATTATGCTGGTTCAGATATGATAGGATATGGCTTATTTGCTCGGATAGTTTGACCTCTTCTTGGAGAAAGGATCAGCAGTGAGAAATTTTCCCCTTACCGCATGAAGGTACGACTGATTCTGCTTATTCTTTCCTGAAGTGAAAATCGCAGAGAGGATGAGGGGAGTTGCAAGTCTTAATTATACTGTGCAATGTATTTCTGAAAAGAGCTTTAGGACTATGGTGATAGTCATGGTCCTTGGGTGCAGAGGTGATGAGCGCCCTAGGCGAGTTTCCTGGGAACACCATGACCGGTTCCACATTCTCTTCTTGCGGGCAGATACTCTATCTGTTCACAAGAAACGCCGTGTCCTGTTGTTGTCTTTTGTTGGACTCCAGGAGAAGACTGCAAGAGGTTTTCCCATTATCTTACCCTCCTGCTGCTAAGCTGTCATCCTTAGGCCAACAGCAACAAGTTGAGCAGCACTGTTGATCTTAATGCCCAGCAGTTGCATTAATGATTACAATATTAACTATTGGACAGTCCTGTTGCTCCAGCAGTGCTATTTAAACAATGTATTTCTGAGTGAGTCTGTTCCAACTTTTTTGGAGGCCAAACCCAAGGAACATGGGCGAATTCCAAAAAGGCAGTTTTACACAGGCAGGTCATGATGAATGGGGTAATTGTAAACATATGTTTGGTTAAACCACTAGCGAACCAGCCTTTGATTCTTCCCAGTCTCCATCAATGCCAGCTTCTACGAGTTCTCAACAGGACAAAAATAGGAAATTACTTTCCTGGCAGGGAAACCATAGAGGAAATGCTATGCCATAGCATTGGAATAAACCTATAGCCCAGTGGGAAGGAACTCCCCTGCCGAGCAGTGGTGGGGATTTCTACATTTGTTCACAAAGTAAACGTCAGAGTGTGGTCCTTGTGTTCCCTTCACGCTTACTGCTGCAGAATTTGTGTCAACAGAGAAGTCGGAGAAACCGAGCGGCCGCTGTGAAGCCGAGCCTGTGGTTGCTGAAGGCTCCACATAAGTCAGGGTGGATAATACGCCATGACACCGGTGTCATTCTTCCACTAGGCATCCCTGGTGAGAAAATCAATAAGCAGGGAGAATCTCTAAGTCTGTAGACTCCTTTCATGGTGGAGAAACTTCTTGATGAAACTTGTTTCAATGCCTGAGAATCTAAATTTTGCCTTTCTGATGACTTGATCAAGTGGCTGCTGCTCTGCCTAACTCATGTTGTTGGTTCATAGCACAGACTAAGTTTTCAGAAGCTCTTTTTTTCCCTTCAGTTAGCTTTATGTATAGGTCATCTTCAGGTGCTGATTTCGGTTTTGAAACCATGAGGAGGAAAATCCTTGAAACGTCATCCAAATCTTTCACTGCAGATGCTCCTGTTACAGAATGCTTTGACATGTAAATATATTCTTGGTCAGGGAGTTGCAACTGGGCTCTGTGTCTGTGCAGGTTTTGTATGTTTTTAGAGTGCTTTAGGTTTCAAAACTCACTGGCAGCAGGGATTTAGATCCTTTAGAAAAGGAAATACTGTTAGAAAATTTTTCTAGGTGTTGACTTTAATGGAGGACAGTAGGAGAAGATAGTTACATATTGGAAAGGATCAGATCAGATGCTTTCAAGAGCTGAAATAAAAATGGGGAAGGGATTTTTTTTCTTGTTTTCCCCCCTCCCCCCTTTCTTCTTTCCTTCTTTTCCATGATCTTAATCTCTGCCAAACTACCAGGTACAGATTCAGATAGGAGAATGTTTTCTCTCCTTAAATGGGAATTGGGAGAGGGGGTGAGAAGGACTGGGGGAAGGTAAAATCTGTAGGTTGGTCTTGCTTAGTGTACTGTTAAAGCTCTGAGCATCCTTGGAAAGGAATGAGGAGCTTTTATTATATCAAGGCACAAGTGTGGAATTAAACTTCAGGGAGCTAGAAAAGCTAAAAATTCAGAAGCTTGTGATATTTTTGTCTTGTGCCAAAGCCTTTCTTAAAAGGCCTGCTTTCCCTTCTGGCTCAAATGTATTAAAGTCCATTTAGAAGAATGCTAAGGGAGAAATATGTATTGCAAGGCCATTGATTCTTCCCAAATTAATGTCTTGTGGGTGATCATTCTTCATTCTAATAGCTGCTTGTGCTGACATCACCCGAGATGTCAGGGGATTATGTCAGAATTCAAGCCTTGATATTTTGCAGAACAATGGCTCAAGTGCTGGCAGATGCTTTCTTGGTGGGTCAGGTTGCTTTTGTTTTTGCTGTCCAGCTTGAGCTGTGATGTTCCAGTTACTGTACTTGGTCACAGCAAGGAGTGTAGTAAACAAAATTTCCAAGAGAAAGGTGTAGGTGCAGCACGACCGTGAGGACAACATACTACTTGCTGCTAGACCTTGTGCTAGAGGCAGATTTACCATCCGCATCTATAATCTAGACACAGAAATGCATTTTTAACACTTTATGACAGAACTCACCAACTTCAAGTCTCTTTTTTTTTTGTGTGCGTGTAGTTTTTTTTATTTTTTTATTTTTCCCCTTCCTTCTGTGATGAAATGTTTCTTTCCAGGAATCTTGAGTCCAAAAAGTAGAGGCTGAAAGTTTCCCTTTTTAAAAAATTTGTTTTGTTTTTCTTCCCTGGCTGCTGAGCACCTAGCTTTAGTTTTTGTTTTTAAATGATGGTTCTTAGTGAAGGCCCTCTAAGGGGAAAGAAATCAAAACAGCCCATTGGTATGCTCTAGAATCAAAATAGAATGTCACAGATCATACATGACTTTCAAGAACTGATAGCTTTTTGTATTTTTTTACTGGTAGGCTGTTATAACACTACACACAGTCATGACATTTAACATTTGAAAGGTTTCAGAAGAAGCATTGGAGTTTTTTTCTTTAAGATCTCAGGAGAATTGAGCAAAGGGGCTGTGATATGAGCTATAGGAGTGCAGAGCAAATGCTGTTTGTGTTGCTGGCATCTCTGATCTGAGCTCAAGCTTATTTTGCATTCAGCATGCATTTTTGGTTCTGGAGCTGATGCTAGAAAGGTCAGGAAAAGCCTCTGTGGAGTTCCTTGCTAGCAAAGGTGGATTGCATTGTTAACACATGGGAAGTCAGAGGAGCATTGCAAAGAATGTTGCAGCTGATGCTGTGCATGACAGGATTAGTTCAGGTGTGTGATGATGCTTGCAACACTTGGTTGAGTTGTGATCCGGTAACTTACCTCCTCATGCTTTCCCCCAGCATCCTTTGGAAAATAGTACTGCTGATACAGTCCTTGGTAGGAGAATGGCATTGCAAGATGTTTCACTAGTCTTGGCCTTAGCTGATTTTGGTAAATGTATAATTTATCCTGGTTTACTTGTTCAGCTTTTCTTCCCAGCAGTGGGAGAAGTTCTCGGGGGTGTTTGGAAAAGGGGCAGTTTTGAAAAGCACAGTGAATGAAGGAGTCCTGTGCTGTAGCAGCCTGACTTTTAGTTTTTCTTGTATTTCTCTGAGAACTTCTGGGGCCTTTTATGAACAGCAGTCCAACTGTTCCTTACAAGGTTTGTTCCCCAGGTCTGTCTGATTTAAAGTTCAGATGAGCTAAGGTGACATTTCTGTAGGTGATGTGAAGTAGCCTATCGGGTCAATTTGGCAGCTCTCAGTAGAGTTTCAGGGAGGGAGCCAGTGTGCAGCCATCAGTGATACAAGTCACTTTTTCCTTTCTTAGTGTGTGGAAATACAAATTTCTGTTGGAAAAATCTTCAATGTGAATAGATGAGGAAGCTTTTCCCCTGGGAGAGAGACAGGTCTTCATTTCTCAAAAGATCTGGGCCATACTAAAACCTCACTGGTACTTAAAAATTATGTGATTTTTGTGAGAGCGTTTGGATCTCTTACCTTGGACCAACTTGGTTGTTCACTACATGTGTTCACGGCTCACTATAACCAGGTAGAAAGATGTCCTGCTTACTTGTTTTTTCTGGGTTTGGTTTTCTTCTGGATTAAAGGATGGGATCACCTCTTGGAAGCATGTGGTGGGGCAGCTGAGGTGAGGTGCCCTTCCAGGTAAAGGAAGGGAAAGAAATGGGAAAGAGAAGAATGAATGGGTCCCTTCTGCTTTTGGTGGTAGCAAGTTTGCTGGGTCAGCTTGGCCAGGGAAGCCTACTGATTTTTCTGAAGACCCAACATAGGATTTTTCTCTGTGAATTCCAACAAATGTTATAAAACAAGCTAAAGATTAGACCTGGCTTTGCAGAGCATCTCCAGAGCCTGCCTGTATTTGCAAGGTTTTACTTGTTGAAGGGAGTTTCCTACAATGTGTGAGGGGGTTAGGGAAGAGAACTGGTGTTAGCCTTGTGTCTGATCTGTATGCTGCCCTGATGTGTGAATCTGAGTGGTGGCATCCTTATTCATGTAATTTTTTAATTTTTTTTTTTTTTTGGTTAGGGAAACAGACGTGTTATTGGGTTGTTTTCTTAAAATGAATATGAAATCTGTCAGTGCTAGCTGAGGCTTTTTATTGAGTAACTCAGCCGTAACAAAAATGTTACTAGTGCTCTTGTACATGTAAAGAAGATAAAAATAGCACCTTCACAGTTTCAGAAGATTATGTAAGGTGTGTGTAGCTGTATTTTATTATACGATTGCCATAAACCAGAGCAACTGAGGAAGTAACTGGTAATAAATCCATCATTATTCATATTATGAGAAATATTGAGCATAATAGCTGTTCATACTTATGACAGTGCTATGAGGAACACTGGAGATTTGGTTAACTTGCCCTGAAATGTTGTGGTAAAACATACTTGTTTCAGGCCAGTTACTGTCCAAAATATTTTTTCCTGGAATGTCTCAGTTGTTCCCAGTCCCATGTCCCAGAGCTGCCTGCGAGCTGGTTCAGCCATTCCACTGTGACCAAGAGGGGTTTCTATAGCCAAAGTCAAATAAAGGCACTAGAGGCGACTCTTGTGTCTACTAGGAAATGGTCTTGGTGGCTGTTGTATCCCCTGCAACTCTTGAGGGGCTGCCTTGAATGGAGCAGGAAATTTCTCAGCCTTGCTAAAGCTAGCGTGCTTTAGACTGGAGAGGAAAAAAAAAAACAAAAACAAAAAACCAAAAAAACCCCCACCAAAACCCCAACCAAACAAAAAAACCCCTCCACTCTGTGAACTGAAAACCAAAATAAGTTCTTTAGTAATTTTGGTTATTATTCTTGCCTGTGGTAAATATTGAATCATTCTAGGGGCAAGTTGACATGTCATGGATTTCCTTCATTTTACCAATCAGAGCTTGGGAAGACCTGGAGTTTGGGTTCTTGTGTTTTGGATTGCACAACAGGGACTGACCTTTCTTTCTCTTCAGAAACATTTCTGGTTGGCTTTTTCTATAATTTTGACACAAAGAAGTTTCATGTAATTGGCTAGCTCAGTCTTTCTGACAGGGTACCAACTCCATTATACGTGAACTCTTGGACAGGCTGAGGAAGAGGCTTTTCTGAGCCTTCATTACAGGGGTCTGCCTCCATCTAAAAATAGTTTGTCTTTTGGAGACTGACAAAACATATATTAAATGTTCTCCCCATCACCTGTGTTGTTTTACTTTGAGCACTCTGTACCAGCTGCTGAATGAAGTTCAGGTTTTATAATAAATGCTACCCATAATGCTTCAATCGCTTTGCATAGCTGCGTTAGGTTTTTGGGCTTTGGAAATGAAGGAATTAATGAATGAGAAGTAATTTTATGGGCGCACTAACATGGTTGCCTACAAATGCCAAGTTTCTTCTTCCTCTCAGGATATCTGGCCAACTTACATGCTTGACTTCAGCCATGTCATATCTCTACTGACTTTGGCAGTGACTCAGAGGAGACTCATCCAGCCAGAGAACCATCCATGGGACAAATTTTTTTAAATTTATCTTTTTAAAGTGTGTGGAGACTGAAGCTTTCTTCCTGTGTGCAACTGTGGCTTGTCTAAGTCAATGTTTTGAGTATGGATCTATGTTCAAGCTGTGTGGTTGGAGTGAATTTTTTGCCTAAACCTATGGTTGAGCCATAAATGGTTGCAGTGTGTGGGCAGTGATGTTTTCATCCAGTAGCTGGTCGTAGTTCACCTCTTCCTGCCAGTATCCTCTAATTCTGCAATCGTAACTCTGTGAAGCCAAGCAAGGAAGTGTGCGCGTTGTGTGAGGAGCTTGTGAACTCTTCTAAATCCTGGCTTGCTGTGCTGAAAGAGCAGAGGTTCCCAAAGCAGCTTTCTCTGCTCCCTCTCCTGTCCTGAGGCCAGGGCTGCCTCCCTGCAGCTCCTCCTTCAGCAGTATCATCTTCTGCTTCCAGCAGTCCTGTCTGTGGCCATGTTGTCTCCCCTCCCAGCTACCCAAATACCCTGTTTTGGAGTTAGGTGAAGTGTATGCATCTCAGGGTTGTGACAACTGCCCGAAGTCCCCAGTGGTGACTAAACGCAGGGAGCTGGAGTTGGTGGTGAGCACCCAGTATCGTAAAGCAGAAGAGGAAGCATCATGAGTAGGTGTGCAAAGAGGGAAACGATATTGCAGGAAGGCCAGTTTGCCACTTGTGCTTTGCACAGTGTTGATGTGCTGTACTGACACGGTGAGTTAGAGCAGGTTTTCATGGCAGAGATGGTGTCTATGGTACAGAGTTTCTGGAATATCTTAGGGATATTGAAGACTTGCTTATGAAGGATCTTTGAGCATTCACGTAGTTCAGTGGTATGCTGGAGTCTGATACAGGCCTCATAGTTGATAAAGCTGACTATTTACGTGGCGTGGGAAGAGGAGGGAAAAGGTGAAAGGAAGAATGTACTGCTTCTCGTAGTCAGCATGACAAACGTCCATCTATAGGTCAGGATTAGGGCATCGTCAGCATGGTTTCAATTGAAGCTTACTGATTTCGTGAGGAGAGTATGTACTCTGAATACATTTACTACATTATACAGCCCTTTTTGGTGCCTGAGTGGGGTGTATCAGTCCTTAAAAACACCCAGAGTTTCCATGCCGCATCACGTGTGCGTAGAACTCTTCATTGGTACCCCTGAGCCCTTATGATGAAGCCTTTCGGCAACATGATGTGTGCTGGGCTGGTTTGTGTTGGAGCGTGCAGTGGGGGCTGTAGCGTCAAGCTGGGCCAGGGGGCCATCGGGCTCGGTGGTCGTGTGGAAGCTTTGCAGGGCTGTGGCCATGCGCGGAACTGAGGGGCTCAGAGGAGAGCGCTTCAGGTTATATCTTCCTACGATCTTCTGGAATCCTTTTAAAAGTGCTGCTGTAATGGGGTAACTCATGCTATCTGACACCGTAGCCGTGTCGAATGAGGTCCCTAGGAAACCAGTGGACTTGAAAGGGTTGTATCAAAATGACTTTCACCCGAGATGCTGCCTCTGAAATCCATTAGCAGTTCAAAACTAACCAAATACTCTAGCTTAAATGAATCTTAATGACTTTTTACCACTTTTATTAGAAGAGTCTGTTTACAACCTTGTTGCTTTTGTGTTGGCTGGATTGCAAATGTTTGGTTTTTTTTGGTCCGTGAAGATGATTTTGCAGCATGGCTGTAATCTCTCTAAAGATTTGTCTGGTCAATGAAGAAATAACAGGATGTGTGTAAACCAAAACAAAGCAGCCTAGAGTAGCCATATCCTAAAACTGACCTAACCTGTAAAGCTTTGAATTGCAATGTAGTATTTCACCAGGGAGCACTGCAAAGTTTCCCTGCCCTTTTGTGTTCTGTAAGAAAGGATTGAGCCATCTCATTCTTAGAGAGGAAAAGCTGAGTACAGAAAAACTGAATACAGACTAAAGACACAAAAGTTAAGAATGTAAATTTACCCTGGATTTTGGATGTAAATTAATATGAACTGAAAATGTTTTTTGGCTTTTTATTGTGACACTGTAAAAGAAACATTAGAAACCATTCCAGTCTGCTTTTGATTGACCTTTTCTAAGTGACCTCTCTGCTCTTGTGTGTTTTTTGCAGTGGTGGGAGGAGAGAGGGAAAGCTGTTTTATAGGAGGGAGTTTGGAAGACGCGGTGAGAGCCTAGAAGGGAAGGCACAAACAAGGGCAATATTGACACAACTCTCAACTCTTATTGACTTGATCACCCTGCCATGCACTCAATTCTCCACAATGTGAGAGGAGAAGGAATCAAATTGATTTCCATAGTCATGTAGGCATTTCTAGTGTGATGGAGAGAGAAGGCAAAGCAGGCTTCTCCCCAGCCACCACCTCTCAGGTGAAGATTATATGATGGGTGGGCGGAGAGTCTTAGATCGCAGCATGGTTAGATTATGGCTCTGAGAATGGTTACTGATATGATTATCTTTTTGGAGTAATGCTAATGCTTCCTTGGTGCCACTGACAGGCATCTGTATGGGAAAAGCCCTCTGTTTCTGGGGGCTGTGTTTGCCTGTATGATGGCTGTATTCGTCTGTGTTCATTTCCATGTCCCAGCTCATGGAAATTAAATTCTCTGAGATGATGATTGCCTCTTGAAATGTGGAGGAAGTGTTAGGAAGAGGAAAAAAAATTGGGAGAACTGAGTATTTGTACCACAATGCACGGTAAACATCCTGCTTGTGATACAGGTAGCTAATTCATGTCTGAAACTTGGCCTGACTTCAGTCCTGGGCTAAACCATAAGTGTCACTTTTGAGTAGATGTTTATTTGCCATGTCCTGTGGTCTGGTGGCCATTTGGGCAGCCGGGGATTCCAGGGTTTACCACACGATGAGGCGCCTGAGCAAAAATGCTTCTGCTCTGAATGCAAACAGTGGTACATCTGAAATCCATGAAATGGCAATGCCTGCTCAACGATCTTGACTTTAAATGTCTACACCTATTGGGTTTTTTTTTTTCTTTGAGTTTTTCCCCTTCTTCCCCAGCCCTATTGCTCTTTAGGAGGGACTAGTGCTTTGCCTTTGTGGACTATCAGCCTCATACTCCAAGATCCCCGTATCTGCAGTTGTAAAGATGCAAAGCAGGGAGCAGACATTCATTCCTGATAGCAAGGGAAGGGCACTGGTGCTAATCCCGTAAATCCACCGCGAGCCCCTCCTGTGCATAGGAACCTGATCTTAACTCTCAGATCTTCATTGATGTTGCTGTGATGTTTACATGTAATGCCTATTTCTTAAAACAAGAAGAGGTTAGATTTAGTCAGATTTAAGGAAAACTACACAAACTAGCCTTAAAATATTTCTCCCTGGATCAGCATCGTACTCTGGGATACTCAAGAAAAGATGGCAAATGCAATTCCAAAGCCACCCTTAAGCCCTGAGGCATGCTTAAATATCTTCCAGTTGCATGGTTAAAGGCTAAAATAAGTCTTGTATCCAGGAGTAGTGGATTTAGAAGGCTTGTGAAATACACATTCCCAGCTACTTCATTGATGCAAATGGTGAAGGCCAAACTGTTGTGTGTGGGGAGAACTGGAGAGAGAAAATTGGCTGAATAAGATGATAATGCTTACAGTTATTTCTAATTGGAGTTTGTTTCCCGTAAATACTCCCAGAGGTTTTACATGGTGAGAACAAATGCAAACACAGTCTGGAATATGCTGGTGAGTACAGCTCAATGCTTACAATTCATGAGCTTAAAAAAAAAAAAAAAAAAAAAA
>JAAGAY010007295.1:0-18168 GCA_011801015.1 Ardeotis arabs
CTTTTTTTTTGTCTTTTGTGTGTTTTTTTTTTTTTTTTTTTTTTTTTTTTAAGTACCAAATAACTTCAGGAGCGGATTACAGTAATTTTCACATAGAAGATACTGAAAATGCAATAATTAAGAAGTTTGTAGGAAAACTTCACTTGCTGGTTACAAACACAAAAACTGTTTTCAGTCACAGAAAAATACCAGGAAATGAAAATTTAAATATTGGTCTGGTATTGCAAAATCATGTATTCCCTATCCTCACTTCCAAAATAACATTTAGTTCTCCAGTAAGTTATAGGTGGAAATTTTTCCAGAAGTCTTACAAGCTTTTGAGGGAAACTATGTCATTAAACTTTTTTCAAAAAAAAGCAAATTGTGGCGTTTTTGGAAAAGTGTCCATCTTCAAATGAGAAACATGTTAAACTTAATGTCACAATTGATTTAACATGAACAAATAATTTTAAGGAAAAATAATTTTACTTGAAAAAACTTCACCATTGAAACAAGGCATAACCTCTCTTACACTTGAAACGTGTTTTGATATACCTAACAAAACAACAGGGAATTTCAAATTTCCCCATCAGATTGGACACTTTACAGACATGCAAAATACAATTCAAGATTTTTTTTTTTGTGGCAGAAGGTTTTAATTTTATTTTTTGAATGTTTGATACAATTTTAATTTTGCCCACAGCTCTGTTAGAGATGGTATGGATGCCCAAAGTCCCGGTGAAGCCACCTGGGGTACTTGATACTTCGAAAAATTGTGTTTCCATACATACGGGGCAGCTACTGCCTGTTAATATACTTGGCACAACAATTAACACAACTTTCCAGGCTGAATTTTATGCTAGATGCTGTGTACCCTTCAACTGTTGGAAACACTTTCATGTCCCAAGATGTGGGTTCAGTGTTCAAGAATTATATAGCCTAATTATAATTATATACAGATTAATTAAGGTAGATTTATTTTGCTGTTGAAAAGGTCAGGAGGAAGGAACAGAAGCAGGAGGGAGCACGTGTCGCAGCCTCGCGACTGGTGGGGCAGCTCGCTGGAGGTGTGGAGAAACCCGAACCGCGCAGCGCCATCAGGAAATTCCATGGCTGAATTGGAAGCTGGTACCCAGGAACTTTGGGGTTGGGAAATTAATTTCAGATGACTCTGAAATTTGCCTCCTAGATAAATAGTCTGTGTATTCTGAAATGAGCATGTAATTTAAAACAGCATGGGGCATTCAGAGAATTAGGAGCCAAAAAAAAAGTTGGGGTGTTGGTGGAGGAAAAAAGTAACTTGAAACTGTGATTTAATGAAGAAAATCAAGGACCAAACTGTTGACAGGAAAACTCAGGCAGTTATCAAGTCCAAGGGTGTCGATGAAATAATTAAAAGCACACAGTATAAATTGCTCTGGCTGCTGTGATAGACGTGGGGTTGCCCTACATACTCTGTGGTACTTTTATATAATAACATCAACATTAGGGTCTGGACTGAGCCAGGACTCACAGGAACTCTATACTGGCCCGTCTTTTATTATTTTGGCTAGAGCACTTCATCAGTGAGGCCGCTCTTTATTGATGACTTGGGAAGGAAAGCAGTGTTTAACTTGCTGCTGCTGCCTCCTAATCAGAGGAGAGGTGCCTTGAAGAAAGGAGATGAGGGTGGTAAGAAGTTGTAATGAACTGGAAAAGGACAAGCGCATTGCTCATAGGGAGGTCTGTTACTGTCATTGGTCTACGCTACTTCATTGGAGGTGACTTTTCCACTTTTTTTCCTTGAGACCTTTTCTTCCATGAGGCTGGGCTGGCAGTACTGCGTACCCTCAACGCTACATGGAGTTGATGGGTACTGTTTTCCTTCTTGTTTTTATATACTTTACAGTTACTGGATACACTGCAGCTTCGTATCTGATCATAAGCTTGTGAACTCCTTGAAACAGGATCTGAGATGGGAAGGCTGCTGGCCCTCAGTTCCATCTCATCACTTACCAGTATCCTAATGGGGAGGGAGCCAGGACCAATGTGGGTGCCAGGGCAGGATGGTGGCAGCCAGGAATGTGTGGTATAGGACAACTGGGCACTATGGTTTGGGTTTGGGAGATGCAGAGTAGATCCTAGTAAGGCCCAGCTCTGTGATTCTTGCACCTGTCATACAAAGAAAGTTATTAATATGCTAAGATATATTGCTTGCTTGATAGATGCTAACTCTCAGCAAACAATTTCTACTGTAACTATGAATTCTAAGAAAGAAAATAAAAAGTTACTCAAATCTAAAGACATTAAGAAAAAAAAATGTTTGGAAGCATCTAGAAAACCCTTGCTTTTTGAGAAAAGTAGAATGCATAGCTTTAACCTTTGCTGTAAATCATCTAACCCCTCTGGGGTTTTGAACTTTTATCAATTTCTGAAAATGAGCTTCCAGTCTGTTCTGTATTGATCATGTACCCTGTGTCAATAATAGCTGTTGTGAAGGTGAGCCCTGCTTGAAATTCACGTTAATGATATTCATGGTGGAAGCAGTGGAGGAATGTGTGTATGTACAGTTAGAGATTTATTTCAAATTCTCCAATTAAAATCTTTAAAAAATAGTAGGTTGAACACTATTTATGGTGTTACTGCTCCACAGGCCTTTGATCTTTTAGATATGTTACTTAAAAGCAATTTTAGTTTTAATTGTAAATCAAAATATCTAACAGAATTATTTATTGTATCATATTCATAATTTTTGTGTATTCTAGAAAGAAAATGATAAAGTCACTGTGAGACTGGTTTAAATAATTTAAAGTAAAGTTTAAATTTCCCACAGCTTTTTAGGCCTTGCTACGAGGCCTTAAACACAGAGCTTGAACTATTGGGTTTTTTTTAAAAAAAATGGTTTTCACCTAAACAAGAAAGAAATATCCACTTCTGTGGAACCTTTTGGAATTCTCATTGCTGAAAATCAAATACGTTGATTATAAAAAGAATCCACCCATTTTTCTTATTTCTCATACAATTATTTTACAACAAAACCAAGAAAAGCTTAGAAAGAATATCCAGAGAATTTCTTTCCTTAATTTCCTCACAACTTTAAAGGGAAGGTAATCTTTAACTTCCAGGGATGCCCCATCCTGGAAGTGTTCACAGTGGGATGGGACTTTGAGCCACCTGGTCAAGTGGAAGGTGAGTGAGTCAGGGTTTGTCCTGAAGCGTTGGGAGTTTGCCAGAGTTCTCCCATGGGAGTGCTGAGGTGATGGCAGAAAACTGTGTGCGCCTACAGCAGTGGAATTACATGGTTACAAATACATGTACATTTGATATAGTACATAAATTTTTATATATATATATATATATATATATAAATTTGCAACATACCTGTTTTTATATGTATATATATTCATTGATCTGCATATTACTAACAATAAGAACATTATCACGAAATGACATGGAGCCCAAGTTGGATTTCAGATAATCAGTGAAAGGAGTTAATTAATTGTGAATCATTTCTCCTGGAAGTCCAAGGTGGAGAGCCCTGTGGTAACAACCGTCACCCCAGCAAATCAATGTTTCATTAGCATGTCTATGGGAGATGTCTGTTCTGTTTTGCACATAAAATGGAACAAGAGCTTTCATCTCCCTTTCTGTCTCACTCTGCCTTTGAGAAGGGAATAAGTGGCTTTGTTCATTAAACTCCAGATTTTCACTGGTGTACCTCCCCCTGTGCTTTTTTTTTGTTTTACTATAAAGCTCTCGATCAGTTTAAAAGGAGAGAACGGCCACTAAGGTCAACTGCCAGGTAAATGTTTATTTTAATGATGCAGTTATTAAGGTGTAAAATAGAGGGAAGCACTGCTGCAAGGCCTGGAATGTACTTTCCGTGTTTGTGCCCATGAACTTCTGCATTGAAGTTGTTGCGGAAAAGTCAGACTATTTGCGGTGCTGTTTTTCAGCATCAAGCAGATAACTGAAGGCACAATTATTTGCATCTTTAAGTCTGAAGGTTGAATTTTGGCAGTTCTCTTTCCTACACTTTCCAAGTTTAGTCGATAATTTTAGGGAGAAGGGCAGATAGCAGCAGTGTTTGTACAAGTTCAGGTAATGAAAATATACTTAAAATATGTCAGATGTGTTCTGATCATGAAGAAGATATTTCAAGAAGGGAGTTTTGGTCTGTTGCTGCTCTGCACAGGTCATTTTGAAGCTTTTCCAAATACAATTTACAATGTGCTTGTCTGTCCTCTGTTGCTAGAATTTTAACAGCCTGACTCTAACACAACCTAGACTTTGGACATGATCAAACCGTAACTGTCAATAGCATTATTTATGATTATCCTACTAAACAGTTAGAGTGGTTAGGCTTACAGTCTTAACACCACATCATATTTGCCTTCACTATAGAGATATTCTGTTTGGGCTCCTTTTTGCTTGGTTATATAGGTGCAAATCACCAGGCTTTTTCCCTGCTTTAAAGAGACATTAGAATTAGGCCAAGTCTGCCATCACTTAAGTAAACAGGATGTGACTCTGAGTAACTTGGGATCCTTCTAAGCATCCATGTTATAAAAGAAACATTTCTTCTGATCTGTTTTTTCCATTATTGTTGCGTGCTTCAGTTCATTAACCAGTAATCATTCTGGGTCCATTAGCTAGATATTGATATTGCATGCATTGTTGCCAGTTGTCATGACTTTAAATTTTGCATTACCTGTATATTTTCTTTAAAACCCAGTTCCTGGATTCACATTGTTAATGAGATTCTTAGCTATATCTCAAATAAATTTCTAGCCCACAGGCTCTGAAATGTAGAAATGTAATGTGAAAGCACCCTGGAAGATTAAAAAATAGAAAGGAAATCTCATGATTTTCAGGGCATAACTCTATTATTCTTGAATCCATGGGTTTGGCAATATTTTTCTTCCAAGTGAACAATATTAAATACCTGGTTTTGTCTCTTGCATTTGCTTGCTTTGTGCAACATGTGTTCACTGTGCTGATAAAGAAGATAAATGTTGAGGAAAGCTAAGAAGGCACTTCCCCCCCCAGCTTTCCTATATTCTGCTTTTGGGAAATAACAAAAAATCTCAGCCATGGTCTTCAGAATCACACCCTACGTGTTTCCAAAAACAATTGCAAGAGAGCTGTATTCTTCAAAGTGCTCGACTCCTTTAGCTTTTCCATAGAAGTTTCATTTTAGATTCTCTGAGCTGGGCCTGGGTAAGCCTTAAAGGCAGCACGAAAATGTGTTCCTTATGGATGCAGAAGCACATTTGAAAGCAGCTCGTTGAAGTGACTTGGCTTTGACTTTTTAAAGAGTGAGGAACCTCAGTCCTGTTCATGTTTAGATGTCTGGTTTGACTTGAAATTTTTGCAGCAACAAACAAGGAAATTACCCTGTTATGATGCCCTCTTTGGAAATGCCCTCTTCTCCTCTTATAGCGTGTACATTAAGAGTTTGTGCACCAGATACTCTTTAAATCTGGATGTCTACCTAGGTTTAAATTGACTAATAGATATCTCAATTCGCTCAGTGGTATGTCTTCTATTTACTGGTAGCAGTTTCATAGACTGGTTTCTTGATTGACTCTTCTCACTGATTTTACATCAGTGAAACCATGGTTTTGATAGTTGCTCCTAATTTTGTTTGAATGAGTTGGACTCTTTGAACTTCTTGAAGAGAGGCTGCAGTTGAGCCTGTTTGTGATCCAGGAGCAATTCTTCCAGTGGTTTTTCTGGGCTGGAGAATTATGAAAAGTTTCTTCCCATCCATAACAGGTGCCAGAGACCTGATGATGCGATGGAGAATTGAAGATGTTTGACAAAGCTGCTAATCAAAACCTCAGTGCTGGGTTCTACTCTGCCTAACAAAAAAAAAAAAGGACACGTGCCTATTGACTGAAGCAGTGCCTCAGCTTGGTCATAACAATGTAAGTTTGGAAACAAGTACTATAATTAACCATGACTGTATTATTGGATGTGTGCATGTGTAATTAACAATGCAGATATTTTTGTGTATGTGGCTCTACTTATTTGTTCATAAAAACTCCCCACCATTTTCATCAACATATTAAGGTTAATTAAAATTAATTCCGTTTGTATTGACTGTCTTTTCACGTATGCGAAGTTTGTGCAAATCAAGTGTGTGGCCAGGGCCTTCTTCCCTATAAAATCCATAATGTTTGCTTTCAGAGCTGGGGGAAAAAGGAATCAAAAATTGCAGGCTGTTTGAAATTTAAATCAGAGCAATGCTGGTCAATAGCATCAAGGTTACAGTGCCCTGGAAGATTTTGATTGGGTGCTTCCAGGTGCATGCTGGGTGACAATGACATTAAAGGTCAGTTGAATGGAGTTTTAGGATTTATTTTCTTTTTCGTTAATGCTGGGATTCCTGGCTGAAAAAAATAATGGGAAGTTGGAATCTCTTTCCATACAGAAGAACTGTACAGGTTTGGGGAATGGTCGTTCAGCCTGTGCAGAGGAAGAGTGCAAGAAAGTGTTTGTGTTCTGCTAACATAAGGATTCCCTGGCTGAGATAAGGACTTTCTTATGTTAAGCCCTGAACAAATACAAATGTTGTCCTGAAGGGTTTTTATAATTGTAAGGAATGGGGCTGATAAGCTATGTGAGAAGGGGAGCATGCACACGGGAATGTGGGATGATTTGCTGAGGGTTGTGTTGCAGGCTATAAACACATCTGTGGGCTCCCCTGAGAGCTGGAAGAGAACCCAATATTCCTAACACACCACCACAACTCTCTGCCTGCACTCTTTCCAGTGTCATCCTAGTCCTGTATTTCTACCACGTGCTCCAAGGGTGCAGACTCAATGGACTGTTTGAACTCTCAGTGAATCAGACGGTGAGAGTTTTCATGAAACTTAATCTGAAGTAAATAGCAATACAGCAGTTATTGTTAGTACGTATTACTTGAACAAGACCCCAAACTTTCCAGAGCTTTCAGGTGGATCTGACTGTACCTCTTCCTTAAGTGAGCTCTTGAGAAAAAGATTTTAAATTGCAAAAGCTGTGTTTTGTTGGACCGCAAACTAAGGCAATATATAGATACTTTAAAATAGCACAAATTCATACCAACAAATTTGACTTGGGTTAAGACAGAATAAACCAAGGACAACATAAAAAAAAAGTCCTCCTCTCTTTCACCTCTCATGTGGATAGATGTCTTTCAGATTTGCTCCAATTTCAGCAAATCATTGGCTTTTTCTGTATGGCAATGAGCTCAACACAGTCCTTTTTAAGTACCTAGGAAAATTAATTCTATCCATCCCTCTTTGAGGACTCTGTTGTGCATCTCTCCCTGCTCCTCTCAGCTTTGTCGCCATCTTTGCTTGCGCGCAGGCTCCTGCTTGCTGGTCAGTGTCATTCTCCCCATCCATCCCTCTCTGCACTGCAAGTTGGGGGCGTGCTCAGTCACTGACAGGACTGGAGTGATCTCCTGTGCTGGTGAGAGTTTCCCCTGGCCCGCAGTCTGCGTGGAATGAGCTGCCGAACCCCTTGCCTGCGGCCCAGCCCCAGCTGTTCCAGAGGAGCATCCTGTGCAGCGAGCTGTAAACAAACAAAACTGACACAGTCCATCACGTTTGCCATTTAATTTGTCAATTTTTGAACCTCCTGATTAGGTCATTGAGAGGATATGGGCTGATCTGAAGTCTTGCAGCTATTGTTACAGCCTGTGTGCTGGCTCAGGAGTATACATCTGCATGGCCTTACTTTTGATTTATGTTCCTTTGGTTTGTTCCCTGGGGAGGGAAATCTCTACAGGGTGTAAATCAGATTTTTTTTTTTTTTTTCTTCTTTTTTTGCAGAGGCTCTGGCTCATAATTCTTTCAAATGTAAATCTGAACATAATTCTGCAACAAGAATGGATTCCATGGCTAATCATGTGGCTGCAGGCTTTATATCCCTATAAAGCTTTAGGCTGTTTCTGTAGAAATATACAGAACATCTTCCAAAGAATAAAATAGTAATGTTCTATATCATCCACTTGCTTTTCCATAAGCCCTTGTAAAGGTGAACATATTTTGGTTTGTTATATAACTGTTCTATCATCTGGAAAGCAGGAAAGCAAAATGTGGGGAGAATTTTTTCCCATTAAAGCTGGCTTTTAATCTACTCTCTTGACAAATGTACTTGGTACTGATGGTGTTTTTCCATTCCTGTCTACTCCCAGTAAGACTGAACGATATGCTTCTGTCTCTCTCTTGGCTCTGATAATGTTTTTGTACTAAGATAACATAATGCCATACAATTAGAAATTATATGTTAGCTGTTAGTCATAGCCCAGTGAGTTTACATTAGACAAAAGAAATTAAATGGGAACCGGAGGAGACCTAGGAAGCGCAGTTTATGGTTTGTTGTTTTGTTTTTTGTTTTGTTTTGTTTTTTTTTTTTATATTCAGTAATATCACATTTCTATTGATGAGCATCACTTATGCCTGTATGGGGGGAAACTAACTGTGCTACAGGCAAAAGAATTCCTGGTCATTTCTTCACATTCAAATCATATATTGTTTGTAACTGCAAAGTTAAGGGAGTTTTTCCTTTGTCTTGGAATTGATGGGTTGCTTTGAGATTTTTATTCATTCTCTGAGAAGAAATAGAATTATTTTTAGTCTTGATTTTCTGTTACACTAAATGATATCTTGTAAATTGTTTTGTTCTGGGGAGGGAGCATTCAGAGTCTGGTGAGGCACTTGACTCTTTGTGTGATTTTCCTGGTAGGAGCCTCTCTATGACAGGCTTTGCTCAGTCGGACCAGTGACATTGCCTGTCTGGCACCTGTGTATCTGGTGGTGATCGGTACCTATTACTTCAGAGGAGTTTGAGGGACCCTGTCTTCTGGAAAGTTTTCCTCTATCTTATTAGAGACTGTCTTAGGCTCTCACACCACCAGCTAGGTATGTTTGCAGTTCTTCAGGTACCTTTCTCATCCTACCTTTAATATTTGCTTCTGAATTCTTGCTTCATCCATCTGATGCTCTGGAGTGAAAATACTTGGAGTGAAACTACTTACTGAGCTGCTTGTGCTACTGTTTTTCTTCATGTCTCAGTTCCAGGTTATGGTTCTTGACATTTTCTTTGCCAATCTAGTCCAGGATTGGCTTTCCTATAGCTCAGTTAATGCAGCCTCTTTGAAACAGGAAACACAGACACGAGTATTTTCTGGTTCTGATGAGATGGGTAAATCCCTGTGGGAGTGAAACTGAAGCCGTGAAACTCATTTCGAAGCTTGCCACATGACACAGAACAAATCCATGTGTCTCAGGTTCAAGGGTGGGCACTAACACTTTAGCTATCCTCTTTCCTTTTGCTGCTTCATTCGACAGATTTGTTCAAACCAATCCTATTTTGATATGCTTCTCCTTCTTTACTTCCCTGCAGAATGGAGAAACGTGACATTTTTGTTAAAAAGGAAGTGCTACAGCTTGTTGTAGGATATTATATCTTGCACAATTAGACCAAGTGTCAGTTTACGGGTACTTCACTGACACATAGATTGTGTTAAGTCAGGCCTTCTGGTTTACTTTTTTGGAATTTTTCAGGCCAGTTTTTCCAAATGAATACGCAAGTCTGCAAAATCTTTGTTATGCCCGGTGCGAAGTACCCATCATGAACTGGAGTGTATTTTCACTTCTAGAGGTGGCATGAGGATGTGACTTCCCACTACGTGAATTTTATGGCTCAGCCACCCTTCGTGGTATGTTTCTCTGGCCTACAGTTAGTTGAATTACTGTGTTTTATAAATGTATAAATTTCTATCTCCCTTGTACCTGGATGTCTTCATAATATACTTGTCTCTATAAAGCTTGGAAGATTAGATTTCATTGATCATTAAACACATTCATGATGGCTTAAAGTAAAATAAATTGTGCTATCTTTTTGGCTGAGGTTTCCAAAGTTTCCATGAAGTCTTAGATTAGATCCACCTATTACAACTGGGCATCAAAACTGTCTGAGTGCCCAGCTGATTTTGGAGAATCTCTGCTCTCACGTTTATGTTATGTTTCACACTTCAGTGACATTTGTGTAATGCTAATTTGGATTACTAGTAATTGCTGACAGAGCTTTCTTAGACTGAGATGGCAAGAGTCAGAGAGAAGTCTGGCTATTTCCTTTTCTTCTTGGCTTTACTTATTCCTGCCTTTATTTTTTTTTCTCTCGTGTGCTTGCAATTGTTATTCTTGTGTGTGGCAATTTGTATTGAACAGAGTTCTGAGTAGATTTTCTACAGGTGTACGTGTTCATTTACATCTAGCATTGTGTAAGTGTGTATATGGGCTTTCATCCAGGAATGATTTTCTTACAAGAAACGGAGCAAGGAGGATGTTTTGTTGTTAATTGATACTTGGCTACTTCTGTTTCTCATTCTTGTATATGTGAAGTAGTCTGCACCTAAAACGCAGAAAATCCTCTCCAGAACAAGCAATTGATCTTGGAGAGAAGGGATGGAGGGAACTGGAAAAGAAGTAAAAAGTTTTAGGGGAAAGACAGAACTTTTTTTAGATACTCTGGAGGACTCCAGAAATGGAGTTAGTTACATAAACTAACATGCTTCTCCTAGAAAAGGTTCACCTTGAAGATGATAGCCTGAGAAAGAGTGAACAGGAGAACCTCTGCACCTGGGTATAAGAGAAAGAAATGCTTTAGATTTAGACTTAACAAACGAAAATGTAGTAGTTATTTCCTTTTTCTTTCTTCATAATGTCTTTCAAAGGTAAGATTTATGACATCTTTGGATGTCATAAATATTTGTAAACAGTACATGTATTTATCCTAATTTGCCTTTAGTTCAGGATGTTTTAAAGATGAAGAAAAAAGCAAATAATTTCTTCCTCAAAATAAAAGCAAATCTATAAAGTGGAATATCGGGGACCTTTAAGAAGTGCTCCATCTGACTGGATATACTTTTAAAATATCCTAAGAGGACAAGGATGCGTGTCTATAGCAATAACATCCACTGGTTTGAGTGCTCATGCTTTAGTAGTCAGAAAAGGAATAAAGTTTTCTCTGGGGCAGGTGATAACTGAATCTCTTCCATATGGGGCCTACCAGGACCCACCTATACATGTCAGGAGAGCTGTCATGTGCTGCTGCCAGGAACCTGGGCTGAAATCCTGAAAAGGATTTTCAATCTGTCTTCTGGTGAGATTCTTCATTCTGATGGAAGGAAAGAGAGAGTGCAGTAGATAAATGGACTAAAAGGACTCAGATATTTTCCTTAAGAGATGCTTTGAGAACTTCTCATCATGAAGACAAAATCAGTAGGTCTTTCAAGCTAATGAACTGCAGCTCTGCTGTGTGGGCTTTAGGTGGCTGCATATTCATGAATTAACTGGTGATTCCTACAACAGTGATAAAAAGGTTTAAGACAGTGGAAGACTTCAGAGGCTGGTATTTGAATCCAGCAAAGAATACAGACCAAAGAGAACGGATCCTCTTGGTCATACTTGTCCTTGTTAGGCTCTGAAGTTTATAGTCTTAAGTTTATAAACACTTGCTCTCGGTTTTCTGAGCTTACAGCCACAAGTAAGCAAACAGCTTCAGCAGGACAGTAAAGACCAATCAGCCACAAAGCAGAATGACAGAGCAGCCATTCAGAAACACCAGACACTAGAGTGGCATGAGAGAGATGTCATCTGGAAAACCACTGTTAGAGTATGGAATGCTACTTGTTCTTGTAATAATTTTAATGAGGCATTAGATTGCTATTTTTAGGTATGTAGAACTCCTCTTTTTAAATGCTAGCTTAGGTTTTTCATAAGCTGAAAAAAGATATATAAGATGACAGAGAAAAAGGGGATTAAGCGTAAATGAAGGGTCATTAATACCATTAATTTGCCTGTTGTAGAACTGTTTTTGGAAATCCTTTTAAAGGTTGCCTTGAAGGATTTAATTAAGATTGTTTTAATTCTGTCTTGTATTTAAATCCATTCACAAAATAGGCTTCACCAGATCTATCTATACATATTTTGTTATCTCTCTCTAAGGTATTACAGAAGATCTTGTAGCTGATTTGTTAAAAAATTTAGACTTTTGATCTGCTCTGGGAAGGCTTGCTCTTCGTGTGCCATCTTTATTGAAGGCTGTCCATCACTGCCTGTAAGTTAGTGATAACAGTGATCATTGCTTGGTGTTAGGTTGCTGACTTCTAATTTGAGTCACTTGGGTTTTCATATTCTATGCAGGCAGATGGGAAACTTGAAATACCTCTCCATCAGATGATTGTCTGCTTGTAGTAGGTTAATTTTGAATGGCTTACAAATATGACCATCATTCTTGTGCTGCTTTGATGTTTAGCCACTAGGATGTTGCAATCCTCTATTCCCAAGCAGGTGTGACAGATCAGCAGTCAGTTTGTTTTGTTGGTGTGTGAGTGGAAGTTAAAAAAAAAAAATAAAAAAAAAATAAAATTGAGTGAGTTGCAGAAAATTATGCATTTACTGCTTTAGTTCTTGGAAATTCTGTTAGTATTGTGAACACTGAAGTCATTAGGTTGGTGTAGACTCTACTGAGTTAACTAAATGCAAATCAGTTTCATCTTAGAAAAAAAAGTTTTAGCAGAAGAAATAAAACAAAAACCAGGAAATTTTTTTTTTTTTGGAGGCTAATGGTGTTACTAGTACAATCTGACTTAGCCTGTTACTCGTTAAGGCTGCCACCTGTAACAACTGATTGCAAGAGAAAGAGGCTTTGTCTACTCTGATCTTCTACCCGAGATGTTTTCTGATAGCAGCTTCCAGGTTGGTAGCTTGGAGAGAGGGTACTCATGGAGGTATCATTGTTGGGACTGTACAGATGGATTTTATATGGATCTTTTATCAAAAGGTATGGATTTATCTTGGCTTTAATATTTTTATTTGAGAGTTAAGATTGCAGAGATGTAGTTTGTTTACTTGTTTCACTGGCCGTGTAAATGGAGGTGGCAGTATGTTTTCTCGCTTCTGGTATTCCATGGTGCATGGATTGAGTCCCTAATTTCTTAACTTTAAACTTCATTGAAGATTGCTTCCAGGTTTGATTTCAGCTGTGGGTGAAGGTTCAAGTTTGTTGTTTTCATCCAAAAATATGTTATGGTCTATGTTTCAGACTAAAAATTTCCTGTTAAATCTGAACTCCAGTTTGACTCCTGACCTGAAGGAAATCCTTTGGGATCCACCACATCTTCCTCACTTTTGTTCTCCACTTGTAAAGATCTTCCTCACTTTTTGCATACATTTCAGTTTGGTAGAGTAGGAACAGGCTGTGCTTTCTCTGAACAGGCTGTGCTTTCTTTGAACTATCTCTAGGATAAGGAACCTTCTGAATAAGATAATTTGCATTCTTATTTATATTATGTGTAAATGCGTGGCTTCCTTACTTTGAAGATACTAAAAACGTCAAGGTTTTGGATTTTGCACCAGATCTGCTCATGTGCCAACCACATTGCCTAATGACAAGCCTTTAGTGGGCAGCGACTGCAAACAGACTCGCTTGCCTTCATGCCAAATCTGTGTATTCTTTGACCCAGAATGCTCTCTAGGTCTTGCTGAAGCACAGGCGTATTATCTCCTGCTTTACGAGTTTTGTGTCTTTCACTAGAACATGAAGCTGAATTCCTAGCCTCCTCACTGGCAAATAAGAGCACAAACAAAACAACCCCTTCCCACACTTCTACGATGAATGAGTCTACTGTGGGTATGCTTTTTAAGAGGAGGTATGAAAACAGACTCCCGCTCCCAGTGTTAAAAAGGGCTTTATGCCTTAAGTGGCAAACGCCACTCTGACAAAGGATTAGTCAAATTTTGAAGGTCGGAGTGGGGTTCGGGAGCTCTATCTGAAGCTCCTTTTTCCTTTTGTAAAAGAGACCTTCAAAGGCAAATTTCAATACTTGACATGCAGCTTTTTCCCCTCTGTTCCAACCTTGCAAACAACAAAACAACCAATAACAACAGAGCGAAGGAAGACAAGAAAAGCATGTAAAACAGCTTGCGGTCGCTTTCATTCAGTGCTGAGCTGCTCTTTGGCATCGGGGCTTTCTTCTGTTTTGTTATTATTTTATTTCTTTTGCATATTTTTTTTTGCTTTCTGGCAGTTAAATACCCTTGTTTTGTACAGAGAGCAGCTTGAAATAGGATATCTGATACGGGAGCCTCTGCAAACCTGTGTATGTTAACAACTCAGAGCCAGATTTTCAGAAGTGCTCAGTATTCAGCAGGCTGAATTTTCTCCCCTACCCACCCAGCTGCCACACAAAAATAACTGAACCAGTCTGGTGTAGTTTCTCTTTGCGTAAGAGGAACATGAGAAGGAACCAGTAACAGGCGGAGTAGAATTGCTATATTATTTAGAAATCTTTTCTGGCTCTGATCTCTTTGCAGGTTGAATATTTCTAGACACACAGCCAACACTGCTACGCTGCCGGCCAAGAACATGTCAGATTTCACTAGCTAAGCAATGCGGGGTATGGTCAGTACTGGGTTGGGAGACCTCCAAGGAAAACTCAGGTGCTGTAGGATGTGGTAATTACTAATTCAGTGTATAGACTTCTCCGAGTCAGTGCAGCATCTGTGTCCAATCTAGGAGGATGTTGGAACACTGCTAGCACAAAGCACTGGGTAAAGGTTGGCAGGATATGTTATGGACCCATAAAACATTATGGAATTATAAAGGAATACATATTGTGCATCATAATGGCATCAAGACCTTTTAAAACTTGTTACCCACTCTCACCCCTCAAAAAAAAATTCCTCTGTAATTTGATGTTGCGTAGGCGAAGGTACTCTCCTTGCCCTTAAGAGATCCAAGTTCAAATTGCCCCTCTGGTATTATTCCTTGTCCAAATACATATTCTGCCTGCCAAAGTGCATGCCACTGAAGCACAGGTCTGTTTCTTTCTCACTTGGACTAGTGATTTTTATCTTGAAACAAGAATTAGCATATAGGAATGGAAAAAACTTCTTATTAACATTTTCAGCCATAGCTGGAGCTGCAGTGCGTAAGTTTATTTCTGACAAAGAGAAAATGAGGTTGGTACTCAGAACCTCACATTATTTGATTCTAGGACCTTGTCTGGGTTTCAGTTTTTGGACTTCCTTGGTTTCCAGTATGCAAAACCTTAACTTCTAATAAGGTAATACTTCCCGTCCTACCTTTTATTGTGCAGCGTGTCTCTAAAATATTTGAGGTTTGTCTGGCTCAGGCCTCTCCAGCTCCTGTGGGTAGCTGGTGAAGTAGATAAGACTTCTTGAGGATGAAAGTTCTAACTGGTGTATTAGTAAATAGTAAGTAGTATTTTTCTGTGTAGTATAAAGGTGTTAAAAATTATTTATCTGCTTACCTGGGGGAGATTATTATTGATGTGTCTGAACACCCATTTAAACAACTCTGTAACAGGAAGGATGTTAAGAAGAGATATATGAAACATCTTTTAAACTTTGGAAAAATCAACTTTACACAGGTATTATGATATAAAATCTAATGGTTTCAACATGAGAGGGTTTTACTTGAATTAAGCTGTGGGGAGGCCAAGACTTAACGTTCACCTTGTTTAGCTGAGTGAGGATAAAACCTACTCTTCAGGTAGACATTTTTTCCCCTGAGCCAGCTTATACGTTTGAAAAATGTACCTTTTTTTTTGCAATGATGATATAGACAAAGTGATGATGTGTCCCAAAAAACACTGAGAGGTTAACATTTCTGCATCAATTTAATCCATTTGTGGCACTTCTACTATTAGTACTGCAGCTTGGCCAAAAAAACAAACCCTAAACCAACAAAACAGTTTCCTAACAGATATTTGCTTGATGTACTCTTTGAAATCACTCCCTGAATTGAAGTGATAGGCTGAAGTAGCCCCCTCTTCTGACTGCCTTTAACAGGTTTTCAGCTGCTATGTGTCCGAAATCAGCAGAACTTTCCTCATCATGAATGGGCAAAATATGTTAATTGATTATAAATGTTTAAGTCCTGACCAAAACACTAGTTTGTATAGGGAGAAGAGGAAATAGTTAAGAAAAAATTTCCTACTGATTTCCAGAATCATATAGTATCTCTTTAACCTATTGAGATGAAGTAGATGTGAATTACCTTACTTGTTGCTATCTTTATTTCACATCAAAGATGCTCAGGAAGTTACGCAAATCAGAAGTGGACTACTAGGATATGCTGAAATGAATTTTGACCATGACCATTTACCTGTTTTGGACTTGAACTGTGTGCATCCAAGGTTGTTTGTTTTTATTTTAAACTAAAAATGTGTAACGAATGTAATTTCTTGTGAGTACAAAGGTTCATATTCAGAATAAGGAAAAGCAAGCTCTTCCTTGCTGAAATGTATTTACAGCCAAGTAGGCTGAGAGAACATCTGGGTTTCTGCTGTATAAGATGGGCTTCAGTAGATTCTTGTTCTTTCCACAATGGTAGTTGCCTCTTATAGCTGCATTGAAATGCAACTCTATCTATCTGTAAAGGTGTTAAACAATGGCATTTCTTCAGCGTTGCTCCAGACAGTTATCTTCTGGAGTTGCATAACTTTTGGATTCCTTCTTGACTTCTGCTCTTCTTGCCTCTCTTCTGGAGTAACAAACTTGGTCTTTTGCACTTGTATTCTTATCATCAGTGCTAGTCCTTAAAGAAGAAAATAAACAGGAAAAGTGATGCTTGTGGAGTTGAAAATCCATATTTATGGTTTTAGACTTCCCTCTGCAAAACTTCTTGCATGCCCTCAGAAAATAGTGAAATGCTAGATGTCTAATTTCTAAAGTAGGCCTTTCTAAAAAGCTTTCAGTCTGATACAAAACATATAAACAGAAGATGGAAAGTGGCTTAAGCATTTGGGAAGAAACCTTCCAGGCTGAACTGCTGCACTCTGAAACGGCATGTTCTCTCCAGAGCATGTGAAAGAGCATGGAAGAGCTTGATCCATGTTTCCTTTGCAACCCAGCACTTTCAGATAGGTTTGGGGAATGAACCACAGAAAAAAATGTTTGCTAATTGCCTCCCCATGTGTGTATTTAGGTGAAGTTCCTGTCCTCTACCTTTGTGCAATATCTGTCTGAAGAAGACTGACAGAGGGAGTTGGAGTAAGGTGAGGAACAGAGAGGAGGCTCAGGAAAGAAGGGGGGAGTACAAGTGTCGGAGGCTTTTTAGCAAACTGATTAATTTGAGGGGACTGTATGTCTGCATTAATTGCTTCATACGAGATGAATAAATGAGAGGATGATGGTTTTTTTAGGCTATTTCAAGTAGAGCCTGTATGCAGCCCAAAGATGGGGTGAGCAACTGCATATAAGTGACTGATCTGATGCCACTCAACTCTGTTTTCATGTTCACAAACCACTGCTGATTTTAATGAAAATTCTTTGTTCAGGATTCTTAGCCTTTCTGCTTTCCCACTCAGTCTCTCTTTTTTTTCCTCAAAAAACATTCCATTCTGTTGTTTACCTTTTCATTATATGAATACGTGGTATAGCAATGGCTGCAAAAGTTGCTTATTACTGTTTTTGCTCTGCAATAAGATGTTTGAAATGTATATTTTCCTTCCTGTCTTGAACTTCCCCTTCTATTTTATATAAATATGTGTAAGTTTGGCTTCTGGAGACATTCTGTAGGTGTTGGAGGCTTTGTGCTTTGCGTGGCTGACACAAAGAAGAAAAAGTATTATGAATGCTGGTGGAATATTTTTGGTAAGTAGCTGAAATGAACTTATGATTGTAGATAAAAGCCTTTTTTGTTTCTTCAAGGCCTGTTCTTGGAGATCCCTAGCACGAAGACCTAAAGATTTTAGTAGTGGAACTGATTTGCACAAGGAAGTCTAGAAGTCACTTACATGTTTTAGATATTCTACTGGTGGAATGGGGAAAGTGCTTCAGTCCCTAAAGCCCTCCATGGTATTGTGTCTCCAAGATGTTTTTCTGAAGTCTTCCCTTGGCCCCCTGTATCTTCTGTGTGTGAATAAAATAAATACCTAATGGTATAGGTTGCCTTCTTGGCTCAGTTCTTTAGGTGCTCTGACTGGGTTTTCGATCCCCATAGTCACTTTATTGAAACACAGAAGGATCCTTCTGGGATGGCCTCCAAGATGATCTTTTGAAAGATGAAATGTAGCCACTAATTCCATTTCTTTCTCCCCCTTCTCTGCCTCCCACCTTGGGAAGGAAGCTATTTGGCTTCATATTTGCACTCCTATAAAAAGGTGGAGATGTACTGTCTCTT
>JAAGAY010007296.1:0-11609 GCA_011801015.1 Ardeotis arabs
AAACATAGATGTATTTCCCTAGAAAGTATAAACAACCATAAAGAAGAGACAGTGACAATCACTTTATCGATTACTTGTAAAGGGGGAATTGGTATTACTTTCCAAGTTCTTCTTTTTCTTGAATTTGGCTTATAGATTAGTTAAAGAATGACTGAGCAATTTTAAAGAATGATTCACTATTTGCAGTAGTTTTTTCATCTGCAGTTCATTTGTAAGGGGAGAATTTAAAACTACCCCACCTTAGATTCAGTAACAAAAGTATTTTAATATTACTTCTTTGTACACTAATCCCATAATCATTGTAAAAATGAGGCACCAGATTCTCATTTACTGATTTCATTTACAGACTTGAAGGATCTTTTGCAATGTATCTCAAAATATGACAGGGCCTTCGTCTAAATGAAAATCCAATTCAGGGGGTTCCCTCTAAGTTCCCATCGCTTACGTTGCTGCAGCATGTGGGTTGGTAAGCCCGTTCTATACAAGCTCATGTTAGAAAGAAGAGCTGTTGTGTAGAGTAGGGCAGTGAGTTTTCTTCAGTAAATATTGGAAATAAATACTGGAATTTGCCTAATCTCTATGCTGAATTAATGAGTGGTTTCATGTAACACCAGAGAAAACACTGTAAAATTATCATTACAAACTGTACTGCTCAGATGAAAAAAAAATGTTTTCCGTGGTAAAGCAGTTGCTGGCACATATTTTTAAAGGCTACACATGGGGGAAAGGAAAGGTTGTCAGAATTACTTTTGAAAAGCTTTATGAATTTGCTTCTGATAAGCAAATGGCAAAGTGACAACACAATTTAGTAACTTACCCAGTATATTAGGATTCATGGGCTACTTGGAAGTTTCGCCCTCAGGCTAGACCTGTAGTAGTTGCAGGGAAATGATTTATGCATTGTAATAAATGTTACTGCTCAATCTGTTTGCTTGTTCAATGGTTAAAGTCCCAAAAGAAAAGTCTATCTCAAATTAGGACTGGCATGCATTATCTGTCAGCTTTATATAGTACTGTAAAAGTCATTCAGCTGACAGAAATATTAGCAGAATGTTTTATAGATTTTTGTACGGGATGAATCTGTGCGTTGGTGAGGAGCACTGATGGGGCTGCGGTGCTGTGCGACAGGATTAAAGTTGCGTGTAGATGAGTCATTTCACTCAGTGGTTCACTGCAAATGAACATCTGGACTGCATATTGATTCCATGTGTGCAAATGAGATCAGCCCAAATAATGACCTGAATCAATCAGGCTTCAGCCTAGAAGTAATGTACACTGGTACTGATTTGTTAGACAACCAGAACTGGCAGCACCTTGCATAATTTGGCACCAATTGACAAAGATTAGACTATTTTGGGGCCCGACCGGTTATTAATTTGAACCCCCCCCCCCAAAATATTTTGCAAAGTAAAATCAGCTGTGGCTTATTTGTCCCTGCCCCCTCCTTTTCATACCAGCCCTAATTGTTTTAGACAAACAAGTGAGCTTGTGCCTGTTCACTTTACACAGGAAGACATGAATTCTTTGATCCATACAATATTCTCTAGTTCAACCTTGGAGCTATTTGCTAAGGAGATTTATTTGCAGACAGACAGTAAAGCAGTTCTTTACAAATGGAAATGAGTTCAGCTTCTTTGATTTTTTCACTCAAGTTTCTCGCCTCCCGTAGGAGTCATATCACAAAACAATTAATAGGTAGCTGCGCTGGGTTCTTGTTTATTGGAGAGTAGCACAAAGAATGGAATAGAAATCACCCAGATATTGTAGAGGTTTTTCAAGTAGTGTAACACCTCTGGAACAGAGCTGGGAATCAAACAAAACTGTCCTGGTTTTAGGTTTTGGACTAGACTTACAATTCAGACAAGTCGTGCCGTGGCTTACCAGCCTTTTGACCAAAGCTGCCCTCATTTTCAAATCACTTTGGATTTAAAAAAAAAAGAAAAAAAAAGGAAAAAAAAGTACATTACATTAAAATAAAATTAATTTCCCCATGTGTTTCTTTGAATTCCAGGGTCACAGTAAACCAAAGGGTTGGATCAAACCTCAAGAAGGTATTTGCACAAAGTACTACAGCATTTACTTTCACACAGTTGCAGGGGGACTGTCGTGGAACGTACTGTCATTTTTCTAAGAAGTATTTTCTTTGTATTTTGGATTAAGAATAGGGAGGCAGTCAGGCTGGTGGGACCTGAAAGTTTCTATTTCTTGCTCTGGGTGAAATGAGTGACTGAAGCCAGTGAAACTGCAGTGATGCTGAATTGCTGCATGGGAAAGGAGAATTTGCCATTCCCTCACTGGTTGATCTCCTGGCGTATCGCATATCCATTATAAATTCAGAATTGGCTTTGTGAACTCTGGGAAGAATCAAGATTTTATAGTATGTGCTCCCAAGAATGATTTTTACATTCTGACGTGAGTCACTTTTAATTGTTTGGTAATTCAGTACAGTCCACTCCCAAAGGGTCTATCGCTCTTTTTAGGGATTGCTTCCAGAAATTGTGACTTATAGCGCCCTTTAGGAACACAAAGTAATTTGGGCTAGAAAGTAAGGAAACTGAAACTCCAGGTGGAAATTAAATAGGCAAGAAGTAATTACCTGGTCAGGTCAGGAGGGTTAACCCTCCCCTGACACAAGCGTGAGGGAATCTTTAATGATCACAGGTGGTGGAAAATATTCCTGACTCAAACCAGGAGTGAGACGTCCAGCAGACGAGCGGCCCCTGATACCATGCTGGGATGCTGGTTTAGTGCTGACCCAGGACATCATCCATTTCTGCTGAATTGCCTGTGATTTTGGTCATGTGAGATCAGAAAACAGGCAGAGAAACTTAGCGTACCTCTAATGCCTATATCCTGCTGGGCGTCTCAGCATTGCGTGGCGATCTTTCTATTCAGCTCTTGCCCCTGCCTGACCTTGCATTGCTTTTAAGTTCCAGTGAGATCAAACAGGGTGGCACAGGGTGATGGGGATGTTTGTTTTGCATCTGTGAATGGACATTGCTTGTGATTCATGTGGTTCATGGGCCCGTTCTGTAGGAATAACTGTTTGGTATGGAGAAGGGTGGTAGGTGTTGGTGATCTGACTTGCCTTGCTAATCTCTAGCATCTATGATTCATCTGTTCTGGGAAAAATGATAACAACATTATCAGGGATCTTTGAATACAAAACATATTTTATCGTAACTAAAAAGCAGGTTGTGCCAGCTGTACTTAACTGCATTCCTATGCTGCTTTTCCTAAAATAAACCTCTGCTGTACGTGCATTAAGAGATGTGAATCTGCCTAAAAATGTTTTCTTTTGTGCTGCTTAAATTAAAATCTAGGTGTAATACCATGGCACTTGTAATCGTACTGGAGAAATTAATGTATAGAAGAACTGCTGCCTATATCTGCCATTTCTCCTTCAACTGCTATTTTCTAGTTTGAGAGTATTATTAATGACATCCAGCTGGCATAAATTGCAGTTAGTGGGGGAGTACAATATTTCTGTGAATGCTTGTGCTGTGTGACTAACATCAACCTGCCCAGAAAAGGACAAACCAAGGCACCGTATTGTACTATCTGTATTAGAATAAAATCAACCCTTAAAAACTCTTGCTACCCTGAAGTAATGTAACAAGCAGGCTTTCTGTGCTATGATGGTATTTGACAATGAATCAGTAAACCCTCTTTTCCTCTGTCATCTCAGTATTCAGTTCATTATGCTCTGTGACAAAGCATAAAAGACAGGCTTTATTCTTCGTAATGTTTATGTCGCTAATGTGTTGTTTGTAATCAGCAATTTGTTTCTTTGAAGGGGTGTATTTCAATATAGGGACATGCCTTGCTGTGGTTGATATTTTCTTTGGCTTGTTTGTTTTTTGTAATGAAAATGTCTTTTCATGTGGGATTTTATTGCCTTTGTCTCTTTTTTTATTTACTGAACGCCTCACTAATGCTGGCAAAAGGCAATATATAGATGAGATTTTTAAAAAAACACTAACAAGCCTATTTTAGAACATTTAGAAGTGTTTTTCTAGTTGTTACTTTAACATCTTAAGTATAGAAAAATCAATTCCTGCGTGTCTGAATCCAGAAGATGCTGCTATGAGCAGACTAGTTTGATGGCTACAGGATTTCCATGTAGTAAATCCTGAATCAAGCTGCTACAGTCTGGTTGCACTGGAACATATCTTTTTAAAGATAGCTAGTTCAGATATCAAAGACAGGATTATATGAATCCCCAATGGTTCAGATGTATAGGTGTAAACCTAGATTCAGTTACAGGGGAGTTAAAGTGAGCTTCAAAACAGACTCAGTTGCACAATCAGAGCCATCACTGTATGATGATGCTTTTCTGTGGCAGGGGAGATATTTATTTCCATCACATTCCCCAGAGGTTCTCCAAGATCATGGCTGCTATGACATTATAAACTCTTTATAGCTGCTTCCTGCGATAACGTTCACCAGAAACACTATGACAGCGATACCATCATCAGCAGGATTGCTGTGCAGTACGTCCCATTGCAGCTCCTCCCAGGGAGCGTTTGCTGTCCAACTCCGGGTTCATGTGTGCAGTTCAAAACAGTAGGAATTGCTTCATCCTCTGAGATTCTTGAATGCTCTCCCTTGGTTGTCATCTTCTGTCTCGCTTGTGCCAGATAACCGTTCCTGTAGTTGTTTTCTTCAAAAGCACCCATAAAGAAATTTTTGTTTGGCTTTGCTTTTATTTCCTTAAAACAATCTTTCAGCAAGTAAAGATCTGAAGAAACGAGATTGACTTAATTGATACATGATGGGAAATGCCATGTATATATATGCATTGAGAGAGAGAAAACAGAAAAACCAGAAAGTTACAGTTGTGTTTCTAAATGCAGAGTATCCAAAATTTATGAGATGAGGAGAGGAAGGGAGAGCAGTGACTTTCTGCAAAGTAACTTTTTTTAAGGAATCTCCCGTCTAGACCCTGACACTGCTTGGACCTGTGTCCTAGGAAAAGTGACCCAGCCCTCTACTTTAATTTTACATTCAGAAAACAGCATTAAAAATACCTCCTTCTTCAGGTGCATGGAGAACCCATGTGTCTGCAAAGTTCTTCGTCGCTGTTCGAGGGGACAGGAATGAACTGAATTTTTAATTCCACGTTTTGATCAGTTTTTGTAATAACAATTTAATGACTCTTTAGCAAAATGTTGTGGCTTTGAGGAGCTGTGTGGGAGCTCTTCACCTCCAAAACAAGTCCTGACAGGAAGACTCCCACCAGCCGCTTCTGATGAGGTAGTGGGTGGTTATTTTACAGAATTAATAATAGCACCACGCTGACTGCTGTGCAAGGGACATGTGTCCATCTGAGGGTTATCCATAGGGGATGATAATGGCATCTCTGTTAGCAGCCTTCTACTAGATGTCCATTGTCTCCTCCTTAGAGCTCAGCTTAAACCTAATTGTTGACTTTTTTCCCCCCTCCATATGTGTGACTAGAGCTGCTACTGGGTACAAGGAAAACTTAGGATACTAAGGAGATTGTTAAAAATGGCCCAGGTGTGGTGATCAGATGCTAACGACTGGAATCAGGAGGGAGGATCATCTTCCTGCTAGGGTGTGAGCTGGACCCTGAGAGACATTTCATTCCTGGCACCACTCTCACAAGGAGTTTCCAGATAAGCTGGTGTGACAAGCCATCATCGGCTCCAGCAGCAGCCCCAGCTCCCAGCTGCTTGCATGTGCAGGAGGAAGCACTCAGCAGCTCAGACGCATTTGTTTATCAGTCCCTGTGGTTTGCATGTCCTGTGTGGAAAAGCCTTGGACCCTGGTACAGTGATTAGGGATCTCTCTAGAAGGTGTGACTGAAATTTTTTTGGAAGGAAGAAGATACTTTGTCCTTTTACTTTTTGTGTTAGAGATTTTCCCGCTAAATGGTTGCTCTTCTCAGTAAATTATTAACTCTTATGCTGTATCTTAGAAACTGAAATCTGATTTGAGAAAAGCAAAAGCTGTTGTGGTGTTCTAGAGGGAGGCTAATGCTGCAGCTCATGCGCTTTCAGATGAGATCAGTTCAGAGCTGCTCCGAGCAGCCAAACCCCAGAGGTTCGTGCTCTTGTTCAGAGCTGAATATTTCTGATACAATTTCTGAGCTTTAAATGCACCAATCCTGGGACCTGTAGTGTTTAGCTACCTCTGACCTGTAGTGTTTAGCTACCTCTTAACATAGCTTTTAGGACGGCAGTTTGGTACTGAAGTTCCTAAAATCTGCCTTCCCTTATTTGTATCAGCTAAGTCCATTCCTCAATGCAGCTGTAGAGCTGCCCTACAACTCTATCCTCTATACTGGAAAAAATACCATAGCCCTTCCCTTCTCTGCATTGCCATCTCCTCACCCCCTGGAAAGCCCTGTGAGTAAAAGTACCTTGCAGCTCTGTGACTTTTAATGTTCTAGTGAAGGCAGCATTTCTCTTCCTTCCACCATAAAGTAGCTTAAACCCATATAAGTTGACCTTTTTTTAAAATTATTTTTATTTTTATTTTTTGTATCTATCCTATGGCCTGCTTAGAGAACTGGAAATGTGGGCTCTGGCTCATAGGGAAGTCAGCAGTAAAGTGGGCAGCTGAACTCTGAGCTTTCTGCTGAATGCTGTGTGCAAGCCCCTCCATGCTCTCTTGCACCTTTTTCTTTATGTACCTGAAGAGTTTCACATGCTCTGCAGCCATGGGCGTGTCAGCAGCTTTGCTTTATATCCTGCTCAGAGTAGGTGGCGTGCCAGCTTTTGTAGGCAAGTCTGTTGTGATAGGTGCTCACAGTTGGTACTGTGAAGTATGCCGCTTTTCCTTTCCAGATGCTCTGTGCTACCAAATAAGGGGAAAACATGTGTTCCCCAATGCTGTGATAAGTCAGAGGTATAAGTTACAGCTTTACCATATTGAGAAAGGAATGCAAAGTGCACCCTTCTCTATCAGCACAGAAAATGTTTACAGAATTGAGCTATAAGACATGGCAATAATCACTGAAGCAGGCTACATCACTCTACAGAGAAGGAATGAGGGCTTTTTTTTGCCTTTTCAACTTGCCTTTTGCATTAAATTATTTTTGCTAGTTAGATTTATCATTAGATCCAATTCTGTATTTTGTTCTTGTTCTCTTGGCTAAAGCCCCTCACAATTGAATCCAACTGAAAAAAAAAAAAGGAAAATAATTGTATCAGCTCATCTTAGTTAACTTCTGCTTTTTCATATCATTTTCTAATTTCTGTGAACAGCTGAATTTACTTTAGTTAATAATAAACTGATCCAAAAAAAGAGGATGCAGGAAAATAAAACTGAAGATAACTAGTAATCTGTTCATCAGCTTGCTCTTGTGTCGTGTTTTCCCTTTTCAGCATTGATTTTTTCTTGCTTTGGTTTAATGCAGCATTTTGTCTTAGTGGAGTAAGCCCACCTTTTTTTGTTACGATGCTATCCTAAAGCAGGAAATGAGCTTAAAAAAAAAGGCATTATCAACCAAATCAGCTGCACACTATGTTGCTAAGTTTCTCATTTTCAGATAGCAGTTAAATAAATAAAAACAGAAACAGTGACTGGCACTCAGAAACCCAAATCACCGTGAAATCCAAAGCATTTCCTTCTGCCAGGACGTGGTGGATGTCGGGAGACTCTGTTAGCCTGGTTTTTATCTTTACCAAAAAAACCCTGAAAAAGCCAGGAGAAAGTCTGGAGATTTAACATCAGCCCACAGTGCCATGTGTTTTCTACAGAAGGAAGGGAGCCACGTCAGGGCTCTCAGAAGTGCCCTCGTGGATATTTCTGGGTGCCAGTCACCCATGTGGCTCATAGATACCTTTGATGGTGGCCAGCACTGTGTCCTCAGGCCTAGGGAAGCCTTACACAGTCGTGGGCAGTTCAGACCATGGATATACAGAGGACAGGAGTGATTTTCTTAACCTGCTTCACAGCTGTCCTGGTTACAGCTCACAAACAGAGCAGGGATCGGGCACTTCTTGCCCAGCTGGAGCCTCAAGCTGCGTGGGACGGACATCCCTGAGCTGTCACACGTAGTGGCGAAAGCACCTTGCCATCTCCTCCTGCTTTCTTCCAGCTGATAGTTTTTTTCTGTAATCCCCATGTTAGCGCAAGGAGGGTGTAAATGATACCCCTGTGTGCTGAAGTGACTCTTGTTCCCCTGGGAGGTGAGGCTCCAAGGAGGATGCCTCCTTGGGAGAGCTGCGGCGGTGCACGCTTGGCGTTGGCCCAGCTGGGGTGATGAGCTCTGGCCTCTCACTGGGACTCTCCAGAAACCCGCTGGTAGGGATGGCAGTGGCCAGCACATCGCCTCTCTAGGCAGGGGCACTGCTTTTCCACCTCCAGCAGGACCTTCAGCGGCAGATGTTGCTGTTGGCCTGGCTCTTCGGTCGTTCAGCTCATCTGCTGAACAGTTTGGTTTGGAGAGGCGGGAGAGGAAGACGGGGAATCCTGAGCGATCCAGAGATGTAACACAGTGTACGGTCGCAGATGTGCTGATGGATGCTGCAAAGAAAGCATTTTCTTTTTGAACTGTCAGCACTGTCTGTGGGTTGACACAATATTTTATCTTCATTTTAAACTTTTTACTCATTATTAAAATATTTAAATTGGCTGGTGTGAAATCCTGTAGGAATAGTAGGAGTTTATTTCAGGGCAGCGGTGCTTAAAAGAGCTTCATAAGCATAACCATGTACGGAGGCGGTAGGGTATCAGTCCAGAGGAAAACTCGCTGTCAGTTCAAATGTAATCCATATGTTAAAACTATAGAAAGTGTTTGTTAGTCTGATGGTTTGGCTGATATCAAGGAATGTTCCCTCATGGGAGACCTAACTTTCAAGCTCACGTAACGATAAGTGCTTTACTGAAGTAATCTCCGGGGCTGACGTGGGGCTTGGAGTATTGGTTTTGAAATTATGTGACATTTCGCCATTAGTTAATTGGGGGAGTAGAGGGGAATGGTAGTGACCCCTTCTCACACACGCACACAAACACACACGCACATTAAATGCAAACTGCTCTGACGCTGGTCTGGGGAACAGGGACAGGTATCTGCTGTATGAGTGACTGTGCCACATGAGTGCACCTCAGGAAAACAGGGGCTGACAAGCGTAAGTGCAATGCTGTATGTCCTAGGAAAGCAGACAGGGAGGCAGCTTAGCCATGCCTTGCCTTTCCTGCAGCAATGTTGGTATATGAAGAGCACTGAAGTGCTAGAATTGCAGTTGGATGAAAAAATGGGTGGTTGAAAACAAATGGCTGATAAAAACTTTTTTTCCCCCCTCTACTTTTTCAGATAAAATTTTGCTCTCAGTCTGTGTTCAATTTTGCTCAGTTCTAGGTCAGCCTTAAATGAGGTGCAAATTTGCAAAAGGAACAGCAAATGGCCGCTGTTAAGACAAGCACAAGAAGAGGTAGCTGGACAAGTGGCAGGCAGGTTTTGTGCATGTGAATGCCTGTTTGTGGAACAGTGTCTTTCTCTGAAAATCAGAGTAGAGCTAGAGAGGCTGGGATCAAGGCCAAATTTTCAAAACAGTTCAGGGGCACCTAGATGAGGTGCTGGGTTTTGGTTTATGTTCTATTCTTAGGCATAAGGCAGGCAGATTTTGGGGACACTGATGGGAGATGAGCTCCATCACAGATCCAAGTCCATACCAAGATCTTCATCTAGGCAATTTGTCAGTGATCAGTGAGAGACTGTTCCAGTAAAAGCGAGTGCAAATATGCTGGGATAAGTATTTTTATTCCTGAAATAAAGAAGTGTTATACTCCATGAGACTGTCGAGTCTGGCAAAATGATGATTAGTGTATTCAGGATGTAGGACTTGGGGTTTTTGTCCATCCTGGCCAGTTATAAATGTTCTTCAAGGATGGAGGACTTTTAGTACATTGCAAAGTTTTAAATGAGAGGTGGTGATTGCCCTCAAATCTCAGTAGTGATGAAGCTTGGCACTCATGGTTTGGGACAACAGAGAAATAAATCATTCAAGCAACATCAGCCAAACTTTTTTTTTTTTTTTGGGATGTCATGTATCCTACATACTTGCTTCTGCTGCAAATTCCAGTGATAGAAAAACATGCTAATATTTAACAATCAACTTGATTGCATTTGACACCTTAGGTTTACACAATGATTTCTTTAAGTGACTTTCAGTTTAAAAAGAAGGAAATCCTTAAATAGGTCAGCAGCAGTCTGTCTTTACCTCTTCAACAAATTCTGTGGGAAACTGCTGGAAGATTGATGATGATTAATATTTATTTATATTACCATCATTCTCTTTAAGCACATGTTCCTCTTTTTGCTCTGAGTTGCATGTTAGAAAAAAGCGTTTGTACTTCCAAGTGTTTACAGTCAATTGTTTTCAATTCAACTTTTACAGTCAAGTGTTTACAGTCAATTGTTTTCAATTGTGTTTACAAGTCAAAAGTTACAATAGGAGGGCTGGAGCGCCTTTCCTATGGGGAGGGGCTGAGAGAGTTGGGGCTGTTCAGCCTGGAGAGGAGGAGGCTCCGGGGAGACCTTGTAGCAGTCTTCCAGTGCCTAGGGGGGGCCTACAGGAAGGATGGGGAGTGACTGTTCAGTAGGGCCTGTTCTGATGGGACGAGGGGTAATGGTTTTACAATAGAGGGAGGTAGATTCAGATTAGATATTAGGAAAAAAATTATTTACAATGAGAGTTGTAGAACACTGGAACAGGTTGCCCAGAGAGGTGGTGGATGCCCCATCACTGGAAATGTTCAAGGCCAGGCTGGATGGGGTTCAGAGCAACCTGATCTAGACGGGGATGTCCCTGCTCCTTGCAGGGAGGTTGGACTAGATGACCTTTAAAGGTCCCTTCCAACTCTAACCATTCTATGATTCTATGATTCAATATTGCCTCAGAAGACTGCCAGTCTCAGTAAGTGGTGTCAGATAAAATGTTTTCTACAAGGTCTAGCTGCTTCAAACTTTTTGCCTTAAAAGCAAGGAAAGCAGACTCAAGATACTGTACTGGTATGTTAGCGCTAATACCGTACCTTTCTTTCTTCGAAGACTTGCCAGACTCGTCCGGGGGGCTTTAAACTAGTGTTGCTGGGGGAGGGGGAGCACAGTTCAGCCCACTGCTGGCAGCGTGGCACCAGCACCAGCACCAAGTGCCCAGAAGCTGGGGAATGATCGCAGGTAAGTGCAAATGAACTTAAACTGCGGTACAAAAGAACTGTTGCTCCAGCCAGCAAGTCGGCCTTGCTCGGGGCCCAGCTGAAGTGTCTCTATACCAATGCACGCAGCATGGGAAATAAACAGGAAGAACTGGAGATGCGTGCACACGAGCAGGGCTACAACCTTGTTAGCATCATGGAGACGTGGTGGGACGACTCCTACGACTGGAGCGTCAACATGGAGGGGTACAGGCTTTTTAGAAAAGACAAGAAGGGGAGACGAGGAGGGGGTGTCGCTCTCTACGTCAGCAACCGGCTGGAGTGCGTGGAGAACCGCCTGGGGATGGAGGAGGAGCTGACAGAGAGCTTATGGGTCAAGATCAGAGGACGGGGACGGACAGGGGATGTTACGGTGGGGGTCTGTTACAGGCCGCCTGGCCAGGAGGACAGAGCAGACGAAGCGCTCTATAGCCAGATAG
>JAAGAY010007297.1:0-30081 GCA_011801015.1 Ardeotis arabs
AAACTGTCCTGAAAAAAAAAAAAAAAAAAAGCCCATTTCTATCACAGTGATTCTTAAAATTACACCAGTCCTCAAGATGAATTTATGCCAAAGACTTAGCTGCTGTCAAGAAATGTACCTATTCTGAAGTGAGTTAGGTACTCATGCAACACTGTCGTTTTTTTCTCCTATGACTCTCCCACATGAGCATTTTACAGTTGCATCATAGTAATATTTGTAAAGATGTCAAGGATCTGGGTAATGAAGTCCACTGGACATAAACTAGGAAATTTCCAAAGGAAGAGAAAGATGGAAGCATCTCTCCTAATTTTTACTGTGTAAAAAGATAGGTGAGTAGTCTAAGTCAGGTATAGCTGTATCTAATGAGGAGAGAGAGGCATTTGAGATAAATGGGATAAATCTCTTTCTCCTGACCACTGAATCACTAGGTGGTCTTGTTCACACTGGAATTTTTTCTTTCTGTGTATTTAAAAGAAGTGTAACTTTCTTAAGATATTTATTTCTAAGTATCAAAACAAAATTACTACACAGAAATACACAGGTATATTTTGACAGTGGGGGTACTAAGTGTTGTGAAAAAAAAAATTGTTGAAATGATACTTACTAAGAAAACATATGTACATTGTATATGTTCTGTGAGAGTCCTGGCTCCTGTGAAAGGAAGGTCCTTGAACCATTTAAGGATCTAGATGATTTGGTATAAACTGAAGGTAGGTCTGGGTTTTATTATGGGTACAATCCTTATTCCTGATTGTTCAAAATGGGGGACCTGTATACTGGCTTGCGTTTCTTTCCAGTGGGAACTGTAAGACATGGAGCAATGCCCTGTATTTGAGTCTTGTCCCAACACAGATTCAAGGCAGAGACATAATATCTGTCTATCCTGGGACAGATGTGGGATCTGGAGCACTATCAGGATCTCCTCCACTTCCTGGAAGTATACATTAAGATCTTGAGAATTCAGTGGCAAGTAGTAAAATTTTACGATCTTGGCTATTTACATTTCCTAACAGACATTGCAGTTAAAAGTGCTGGGCATTAACTGCATATGTACATCTTACTAAACAGGAATCAAATTACTTAAAAATGAAATATCTCAGAAGTATCTTCCTATCGTAACTCTGAATACGCAGGTGCTGTAATTCTTTGGCTAATAGGTTCCATAACTAGGACTAGTGATTTATCATTTCAGGGTTAACATTGCCTAGAAAAGGAGACTATACATCGAAAATGAAAATGTCCTGATTGAATTCAAATATAATGCAAGAGAGAGCCCTACTGGCAGACCTTGATAAAGACAATCACTATTTTAGTAGCCTAAGTAAATAACTTACCTTATAATGGGAGTGAAACACGCATCCTGGAACATTTGCCTCTGTATCCTCCTTCACTTTAGATGGTTCATTGACAAATCAAAAAATATACTCACATAGTATGGATGATTCATTACCCCACGTTAGTAGTGCTATGATGTAACATCCTCCTCAATTGAATAAATGGACTATGAAATATTTTACCAGAAGAACACAGGTGAGGTCCAGCCCCTCTCCCTGCACTTACATACTCTAAAAATGTGAGAGTAAATGTGAATATTAAGTTGCTTATCACTCTATATTGAAGCTCTAGGAAGTTTTAGAAAAGAGAAGAAGAAATAATGCATCCAGACTAAAATAAAGAAGGCTGAAAAGGGAATCCTTTGCTGCTTATAAGGGCAGCAAAGAATATACAAAATAGCTATTCAGTTTGACTAAAGCATCTAAACTGTAGCTTTCTGCAGCACGTTTCTGTCACATGTGGGTGATGTTGGGGATGGCAGGTGGTCCAGCAGACATTCCATCAGCTTGAAGTGTTTCCTCTATATAATAATAAGAAAAATACCAAGAGCAGTTGGATTTGAATAAACCTGTAGTAAGTAGACCAGCATCAAATCTAAATAAAGATGAGTGCAAGCAGGGTACAATGCATACAAGGAAGAATTAATTGCTGCAAGAAAAGAAGAAAAAAACAAAGTTGTTTGTCTCATAGAATCATAAAATCGTAGACTCTGTAAGGTTGGAAAAGTTCTCCAAGATCATTAAGTCCAACCAAGTTCTCCAAGATCATTAAGTCCAACCATCAACTTAAAACCATCATGGGGGGTAGATTTAGATTGGATATTAGGAAAATATTTTTCACAATGAGAGTTGTAGAACACTGGAACAGGTTGCCCAGAGAGGTGGTGGATGCCCCATCCCTGGAAACATTCAAGGCCAGGCTGGATGAGGCTCTGAGCAACCTGATCTAGTCAGGGATGTCCCTGTTCCTTGCAGGAGGGTTGGACTAGATGACCTTTGAAGGTCCCTTCCAACTCTAACCATTCTATGATTCTATGCCTACTAAACCACATTTTATGTTATGATTTAGAAGATATATTAATCTTACTCATCAGCTTACAAAACAATCTTTACAATTGAAAAATTTGTGACTGGAGTAGAAATGAAGAGATTTCTTCATACCTATGCATTGTCCATTTTTGAAAAATCTTCCTTTAAATCATAGAATCATAGAATCCTTTGGGTTGGAGGGCACCTTTAAAGGTCATCTAGACCAATCCCCTTGCAAGGATCAGGGACATCACCAACTAGATCGGGTTGCTCAGAGCCCTGTCCAACCTGGCCTTGGATGTTTCCAGGGATGGAGTATCTATCACCTCTCTGGGCAACCTGTTCCAGTGTTTCATCACCCTCATAATAATTTTTTTTCCTTATATCTAGTCTAAATTTCCCTCCTTCTATTTTAAAACCATTACCCCTTGTCCTACCACAACAGGCCCTGCTAAAGAGTTTCTCCCCATCTTTCTTGTAAGCCCCATTTAGGTACTGGAAGGCTGCTATAAGGTCTTCTTGGAACCTTCTCTTCTCCACGATGAACAGCTCCAACTCTCTCAGTCTGTCCTCACCCATGATAGTCCAGGAAAGAGCAGGTGCAGCACTAAATCCTTTAAATTGTATGGAATATCAATTTCCCAAACTAATCCATCCATTACTTAAAACTAGGCATCTAGTATAATATGAGACACTGTAAGAAATCCCTAGTATGTACACAAGATTGGCAGACTTGACACCGAACATACAGCAGAACCACAGCCATCTGGAACACCAGGTGGAGGGCATATAAAATACATTACAGCTTCCCAAATCACGCTGAAAATCTTTGTTTAAGATTTAAGATACTTCTGTACAAAGGTGTCTAAGCTTTTGTTACAATTCAGTGGAGAGCTAATGGAAGAATCTGTTACCTAAATGTGAAAAACTCCCTGAAAAGATGCCTCAGGGTATCTTGTCTGGCCTTTGGCTGCTCATCCATAGGGTGCAGATCTCCCTGGATCATACCTGCTAGCCCTCTGCAGATATTCCAGACACCCCAAGACATCACAAATAACACTAGAAACCTATCCTTAGGCAAGTGGGTCAAGCTCCTTCTCAGAACTGACCATGGAGACTAGAGAGCAATACAGCACATCCAGTAAGGGGCATTTACGTCTGGACAGGACAACAGCCTTCAGAATCAATAGTTGTGTTTGTCCTGATTATAATAGCAGTTTAGATGAACTAATGGCTGGTTTAGTAACCTTTTGCTGTTCATTAGGAAAATAAGTTTAAAGTTCCTACTGAATGCAGTTTTATCTAGGCAAAAATATAAGGCAAATAAGATAAAAGGTCATTCCTGGAAATGTGTATCTTAGGAGAAGATGAAGAATAAGCAAGACAGAATAAAAATATATATAATATTTAATTACCTTATGGCTTAAAGGTGCAGAGCTCAGATTGTCTCTAATGGAATGAGTTGTCTAGTGCCAAGACTTTACATATACATTTTTTTTTACATATATGACTTTGTGAAGGAGAGTAGGAAAAACTGGGAATCTAGAGTAAGAATACAGATGAACACATAGTTTTGTGTAAGCAAATGTGAATTTTACTGCACCAAAAGGAGCAGAAGCCAGGTTGTTTCTGAAGAGCATTGAGATAAAAAGGGAAAAAGGCAAGGCAAAAGGCAAGGCAAGGCAAGGCAAAAAAAAAAATGCAATGAGGACCTGAGACAGACTCCTGGACCCCTGAAGAGCAGGATTGTGTAAGGGCTATCAGTAGGGGAAAACGTCAGAAGGCTCCTTACTCTCTTTTCTTCTGTTTGGTTCGTTGGTTTTTGTTCACTTATTTGTTTGTTTGTTTGTTTGTTTTCCTCTTTCAATAGTAGCAACCATTGTTCAATCCCACACTTGGACGAGTAGCAACTGCAACTTCTTCTGCTTTCATACAGGCAAAGTACACAACTGATCTCTGTTCACTTCATTACCCTGACAGTCTGCTGCCTCAACTAATTGCCTAACGTTTCCCATGCCTGAAGCCAACACTGGATGAATACAGTACAGGATAAGGTGCACAAATGACATAAATAAGGCCAACTAAGGTTATCTTGTATTCATGACATCCAAATTAAGAAAGATTTTGGAAGATGGATAATTAAAAATCAGTCTCTTGGTGAGTATACATTTTTTTCCTTAAGTTATTTCACAATGTACTGCTCAGTTTATGAAGATATTTTTTCCTAACAAACATTTGTTAAAATTAATCCCAAGGTCCAAGAAACTTCAGGGTTTGCTTCATCATCTATGTCAAAGATTCTTCAGATCAAGTTCTAGCTTATGGGCTGTCATTACACTGTTCAAATTACATTCTGAGAAACAACTTTGCAAATACAGTGCAAAATTAGGGAAAAAAAAACCCTGTAGACAATAAGAATTTAGTTAAGAATTCTGCTAATCCCCTCACCTCTGGAGTATATTCCTTCTGCAGCCTTGCAGTCATAACACCTTTTTTTTTTTTTAAATTTTTCAGTAAAATGCAGAGAACAGATTACCTGATAAGTGACACTTCAAGACACTCTTCTTTCACACAAGGAGCATGCTTCAGAGTGAAACAGTTTAATAGAACTAGGCTCCATATGCTTTGTGTAAAATCATGTTTTGTTTGCTCTTTAATCTATGTGTCATAAATTTTATATAGTTCAAGGCCACAAAGTGACACCTAAACCTCTAAAATCTTCCAGATGCAGAAATAAATATTATGTTTTGAAAAGATTTCCCAGTTACTTTATCTCTTTCTAAATCTCAATTAAAAAAAAAATCATTTTCACTTTTCTTAAACAACTTATCTGAAGACAAATTACCTTAGCATTTACAAATTTACATTTTTTTTACATTCAAAATTGAATCTACCTAACTTAAGGTTCTAATCTGTGAATCTTTCTCTGTCCACTGGACATTATTGAAAAACACTGCTTTACTGATCTCTTTTACACCAGTACTCATTTCTAGGTGTTCTGTTCAATAAACTAAATCGATTGCTTCTTAACCTTCTTATTATAGATTTTATATTGTATTTTCCGCATCATTTTTTTTTTTCCTGTTCTAAGTAAGTCCTGCTATCTTGCCAGTATTTCAGCAGCCTTCTGATAACAGTTGTCTACACACAGTAGATTTCCTTCTTCTTCTTTTAGTAATCTGAGAGATACCTTACTCTCACTACACAAACTGGCCACTGACTCTCTTTCCACTCAGTTGGAAAAAAAAAAAAAAAAGCTTTTTTTTTGTACAAATTTTCATTCTTTTAACTCAATTTGCATTCCTAATGAACTTTATGACAGCAGTTGTGATTCAATTAAATTAAATTATTCATTTTCATTTATGTACAGGTGTCTGATTCACAAAGGTTCTGATGTCGTATTGTTTTCAGTGTCCAGCCCTTTGAAGAACAGGACAGCTATTTAATAACTGAGCAAATACTAGGTGGTTATATACCCTCAAGCTCACTGTCTGCAAGGGCATTCCTATTCATCACTCTCCAGCTACGAATTTCTAAATGAGGGACCTAAGAACACTTTTAATTTTCCGACTTTTTCTGTGTACATTGATTGTAACTCATTTGTGTGTTGAAATAAGATACTATTCCATGCACATAAATATTATGAGGCACACATAGTATTTTGCTCTCATTTTCTTCAGAAAGCAACTCTGGCAAATAACCAAGAAAGAGGCTGTGATGTGCTCCCTCAACACGAGCGTCTAGGGAGCAGCACTGCAGAATTTTGACACAGCTTAGTTACTTACCACACCTAAAGTTGATCTGTTTTTTCTTCTCAACTTTATGACTTCCAAGGAATCTCTCAGTGAGGACATCTAGGTTGGCAGAAACCCCTTAAGGGTATTATTTTTCATCACTTGAATCTCTGCACAGAAAAAGGACAATATGCAGGGCACAAGAATACATTGTTCTCTTGAACAATCTCAGTAGAAAGTAGAAAGAATTCTCACATTTCAGGCATCTAGCAACAAAGGTTTCTGGCCAAAGCTTAACCTGCAAAGAGCAACATTTCTTTTCTTCTGCACCCATGAACCATTACGCTTCTACACACTTGAGTGATTTTCACCATTAGACCATATCCCAAGTATGAAGACTTTTACCATAGCAACATACATAAAACCAGAGATTTGAACATAACTGCTTTAACCTCTGTTATGAGCACATCTATTCCTTAGTATTTCTAAATATCTATGAAGTCTATCCTTTAAGTGTTTCTTGGTAACTAAAGGATAGTGAGCATGCTGTCATGTTATGCAGTCAGTGAGGCATGAAAATAAACTAGTGTTTAAAAGAGACTATTAGGGGAAAATTTATTTTTCTTAAATGTATTTTTAACATTTCATATTCATTCTGTTTCATATACTTTTAAAATGTCATATCTAGTTGTTACCACTGTTGTCCCAAACATCTTCTTTATGAACCATGTAGCTAATTACCTTTACTAATGTGAAAAGTTTCCTTTAATTTAGAAAGACCTGTAAAAAAGAAAGAGTTGTGTCAGTGCAAAATTATTACTCACACTTATTTAAACTTGTCAAGTTTTGAAACCAGTATTTTTAAGGTCCTGCAGAAAATATTTCTTTTGTTGATTTTTCTGAAACATCTTATGTATCGAAAGAATGATAATTTCATCTCATATTCATTTTCAACAAAGTTTAAAAAAGCATAAGGTTTACAGTGACTTCTAGCTTTAGCATATATAAACATTTAGGTTTTTTAATATATTTTGAAAAAGCATTATTTCTTTTTAGTTCCTGCATTTTCTTTCAGGGCTCCCTGTCTATTTTTTTTTTTTAATTTAAACCTTCTTCTTAGAATATTTTAATAGCTACTTGCAATATGCTTAAATCTATAAATTATGCACTTTTCAAAGAGTCCTAGTTATACTGTTTTTCACAAACCGAGTCATCTTTTATTACGTATTTTCTTGTCAAAATAGTATCAATGAGAACTTTGCAGCGAGGAACAATCCTTTTTAAATGAACTTTGCTATTTCTAGCTGTATCCTTATTTTATTTTGTGTGTTTCTGATGCACTAATTGTCCAGCACCATCAACTTGATGGATGAGGAATGTTACATGAGATTGGAGATGTGGTAAGGGATACCTGAGAAGCATGCATCCCTGCAACCACTTCAGGATGGAGAACCTAATTCTTACTAGAGCTGTTCATGCTGCCACTGTGCAAGCAGGTGAATAATGAAAGGCATCAAAGCCCAATGTATGGATTTTCTTCATGCCAATGTATTACTAAGACTTACTGGCAGCAATTTCCTTTTACTTTTGTCTTTTGCCTGCTTCTCACTGTCTCTTTCAACTGCTTCAAGCATTTCCAGCCACCAACAGCTGAGCCCACCTTCTGTGCAGAAATAGCATGACCACACACCAAATGAAGATCATGGCCAGTGACCAAAAGGGCTGGCTTACTGAAGGAGTGCTTTCAGCTCACTCACCAGCTGATCTTTAAATGCCATGAGAAAAGGAATTTGTGTAGGCAGGGCAAGAAGCTATTGCAGTTTACTATGTTATTTCATAGTACAAATGAAGTACACCATATTAGCCAAGATGGGACTTACAAGTTATACAGGATAGAACAGATCAGCTCCAGGTCTCCTACAAATAAGCAAAATCTATGGTTAAGTAAGGTTTAAGCAGATCTTACACAAATCCTCTGGGAAGTCCAGGTTTTAGTGGTATTTGTCACGTCCTGGTGCTATTCTTTGGTGATGTTAGGGCAATAAACTATTTTCTGTTTCTTTTTCTCCACTCTCCTAAACCATTAGTCACTTCTCATGAGCTCTTCTGCTGTTTTTGGCTGAGATAGTGTTAATTTTCTTCATAGTAGCTGGTCTGGACTATGTTTTGGACTTGGGCTGGGAACAGTGTTGATGATACAGGGATATTTTAGCTATTGCTGAGCAGTGCTTACACGGAGCAATATAGGCCCCCATACATGGCCTTTTTCGCTTCTCACACCACCCCATCTATGAGTAGGCTGTGGGTACACAAGTTAGGAGGGTACACAGCAGGGACAGCTGACTTCAATTGATCAAAGGGATATTCCATATTATACGATGTCATGCTCGGCATATAAAGCTGGGGGAAGAAGAAGGAAGGGGAGACGTTTGGAGTGATGGCATTTGTCTTCCCAAGTAACTGTTAGATGTGATGGAGCCCTACTTTCCTGGAGATGGCTGAACATCTACCTGCAGATGGGAATTAGTGAATAAATTCCTTGTTTTTCTCTCCTTGTGTGCGTCGCTTTTGCTTTACTTGCTAAACTGTCTTTATCTCAACCCACAAGATTCTCTCCCTTGTCCCATCACAGCGGGGAGTGACTGAACAGCTGTGTGGTGCTTAGTTGCCAGCTGGGGTTAAACCACAACAACTCTTTGGTGTTATACAACACTGATTTCTTCTACCCATCTTGAGCATATCCAACACAGTTGACCATCACCTCACACTTCCCGTAGCAGACTGAGGCTTACAGCAGTCTGCTTTACATTATCATTACATTGGGTTTAATGCAAGTAAAGACACGTTGCTGCACATTCAGCTTTTCCACAGGTCCTTGCTTGCTGTATTTTTGGCTAGGTCATTCCTGATGCCTCTTTTGTTGTCTGAATGATAACATCTCCCACTGACTCTGCAGTGCATCTGTGATTTGCCACTAAAGTATTATTAGAATTACTATTAACATCTTCTTGGATTTACCATTTAAATCTTCTTGGAATCTCCACGTGCAGCAACACGACCTTCAGACTAGATATAAGGAAGACTTTTTTTGCAATGAGGGTGATGAAACACTGGAGCAGGTTTCCAAATGTCATAGTTTAGCCTTGCTCAGGACCAAGTTACATAGTCTCTCACTCTCACTCAGTTCCCTCACCGCAAGGCCCACAGGACTTGTGCCTCCCTGCTCTCTGCCTGCTCTTCTGCTTCTTCACTCCTCTTCTTTTTTTTTTTTTTTTTTTTTTTTTTTTTTTCTTTCCTCCCTGAAGAGGTTGCCCCTAACTTCATGCAAGTAATTTTAACAGAAAATAGATTAATAATCTTGGAGGCCTCAAATGACCACATTAATTCATCTGAAATGCCACATAGCCATGTTTAGAGAAATGTGATGTTAGTTAGGGAAAGGACAATTTAAAAATCTATTTTAGAGCTGTCTGTTGTGTAAGTAGTCATGGTATGATTGAAATGGTTCGGTTCTATCTACTTTTTTATTTGGAGAAATATGGAGGAGTGAAAATCAGTACAAGTTCCTTTCTAAGTTTTCTTGCCACTTTTTCTTGTATTTCAAATACCACATGGATTTAGTAAATTCTCTAGATCTAGTTGATAATGATAACAAATTAGTTCTTTGTTTAAATTCATCTTTAAAATTCTCAAAGAGCAAAAATACAAATGCTCCAACCATTATTTTTCCTTGTCTAGTAATGTGTCTGGGAGTCCTGGGGAAATGTAAGCAATTTTTCATGTTAAATTTCTTATTGTGGTGGCTTGTAATTGTTTACAAAAAACCTCATTATGCTGCATTACTGTTTGAAGTGGTTGAGCATATTCCAGAAGGTGAAGAAGACGGGAATAGCCATGGGGAATTATTTTTCTTCTTGGAGTGAGACAGACTGTGCTTTGTGCACATACTCTAAACTAGGCTGAAAACAATTCATATTCCTCTTGGTGCTCATAGAACTTTGAGTTACCCTTTTGGTTTCAGTGTCAGATTAAGAAACTGTCTTTCTAATTACAATGATGCTACTGTTTGTGTGAAGCAGGATAGTTCCCTTTGTCACTTCTGGAAGCAGCTAATATAGCTAGAAAATTTTAGTTGATGTTAAGTATACTTGCTTGCAATATATTCTCTACTAAGGCAATTATAAACATTGAGCTCAAAAAGCAAAGCTCTGAAGATTCATGAATTACTGAAGTTAAGGTAACTGTTCTTCCAGAGAAACATCTATTGTCTAAACAGAGGCATCTGTTTAATATCTTCATCAGTGACATAGACAGTGGGATTGAATGCGCCCTCAGCAAGGTTGCAGACGACTCCAAGCGGAGTGGTGCGGTTGATGCCTGAGGGACAGGAAGCTATCCAGAGGGATCTGGACAAGCTTGAGAAGTGGGCCGATGTGAACCAAGGTTCAACAAGGCCAAGTGCAAGGTCCTGTAGCTGGGTTGGTGCAACCCCCAGTATCAGTACAGGGTGGATGATGAAGGGATTGAGAGCAGCTCTGCCGAGAAGGATTTGGGGATACTAGTGGATGAAAAGCTGGACATGAGAAGCAATATGCGCTTACAGCCCAGAAAGCCAACCATATCTTGGGCTACATCAGAAAAAGTGTGGCCAGCGGGTCAGGGGAGGTGATTCTGCCTCTCTACTCTGCTCTGGTGAGACCCCACCTGGAGTACTGCATCCAGTTCTGGAGCCTCTAACATAAGAAGTATGTGGACCTGTTGGAGCAAGTCCAGAGGAGGGCCACAAAAATGATCAGAGGGCTGGAACACCTCTCCTATGAAGATGGGCTGAGAGAGTTGGGGTTGTTGAGCCTGGAGAAGAGAAGGCTCTGGGGAGACCTTATAGCAGCCTTTCAGTATTTAAAGGAGACCTGTAAGACAGATGAGGATACACTTTTTAGCAGGGTCTGTTGTGATAGAACAAGAGGTAATGGTTTTAAACTGGTAGAGGGTAGATTCAGGCTAGATATAAGGAAGAAATTTTTTACGATGAGGGTGGTGAAGCACTGGAACAGGTTGCCCAGAGGCTGGTGGTTTCCTGTCCCTGGAAACATTCAAGGCCATGTTGAACAGGGCTCTGAGCAACCTGATCTAGTGGAAGATGTCCCTGCTTATTGTACTGGAGGTTGGACTAGATGACCTTTAAAGGTCCCTTCCAACCCAAACTATTCTGTGATTCTGTTGCAAATAACAGGTTTGGAAGGTTGGAGATACTCAAGAAATAAAGACCTTTACCGATACTGGAAGGGGGAAAAAAAAAAAGCTATGAACAATGTCAAGCAGCAGACAGATCAGAAAGAGGGAAGAAAATATTTACTGATATAATAATTATTTATCACTTAAAATTAGAATAGCTTTTTCTGAAATGAATGTGTTTTAAGGCTCATCCTGAAGCGTGGAGAGAACCAATTTCTACCAAGAAAATGAATGGTAAGCTAGTAAATTGGGCTATATTTTTCAGAGCTTAGCTATCTCATTTTTTTTTGATTGATCATGAATGCACCAGTCAGACACTGAAAGATATTTTTGTCTGGGCTTGCAACATATCCCTGGATTAGAACCCGATTCGTTACCCGTCCTGGGGCTCCTTCCACACCTACCACCACCAGTCTGTCTTTGTGGTGGTAACAGCTCAGATGCTCTGGGATTTTGCCTCACTTTGGTGCTTGGTCCTCTGCCATTATGATAATTTTGGTTATGTTGCTCAATAACGCTAATGACAGAAGCCAGAAGATAGAGACATCGACTTAAATGAACGTGTTCTTTAAATATCTAACTTCATGTATCTGTCAATGAAGTTTGTAACATTTAAAGGAATTATTGCTAGATAATTAAATACATGTCAGAAAAATGTATTTTTTCAATAAAATCCATTTAGTTCCATAAAATCAAGTTTCTATAAAATCGTTTTAATATCTTACAATTTTAATGGCATGGATTGGTGAGATTGGTATGAGTCTGATAGCAGACTGAAAGGAGACACAAAAATGATCCTTCTAGCACCAGACTATCTTCAGTTCCTCACTTTGAAGTTTTTTTTTAGCATCAAATATGGGTTCCTCATTAACATTTAAAATATTTGAATTATATCTTGTAAACCATGCAAAAATACACATTTATTTATTTATTTATTACAAACAAAATGTTATGTTGTAATGAGACACTTCCCTTATCACCTTACTTAGCTAAAATTATCTTATTCATAGCGGATAATTTTCAACTGATAGCTTAAGTTGGACAACTTTATTACTTAATAGTATTTATTTATTGACAGATTCCTTTTCTCATAATCTGATCTTGGAATATACTCTGTTTTAGCATTGCATTCAATTATAAATACAGTTTTTTAGCTACTATGTCTTCTACTTAAAGTAATTAATCCTTCTTAATCATCATAGGGTTTGTTTAAATAGGGAATTTTATGCATGCTGTAGCAAATCCGTAACAGTCAAGTGATATATATTAATGTTAAACAAAAGAGTCTTTTGAATGAAGAAAATCTTTTGAAAGAATAGACTTTTGAGGTAAATGATTGGAAATAAAGGACTCTCTTCTTTTAAATTTTGCCGTAAATTTTTATTCAATTTTTGTCATACCACTTGATCTCTCTCTACCTCTCTCTGTCATCTGTGAAATAGTATTGCTTCCCTAATGTCTCCAAATCTAGTAATACTGAAGGACCTCAATGCATCTTGAGAAAAAACATTGTAAGAAAAAGTACAGAGATGATTATGTAATTCCAGTTATTTAACTTCTCTGCCTTAAATAGATTGAGTCATTTATTTATTTTTTATGTACTTTTTCTAGCCTAACTGGGAAGCAATCTTAATGGGCACAAATACGTGAGTGCAGGTAGAGGATACTGATACTCAGTTGACATATTTTGTGCAGCTCCATGCGTCACAAAAATTCAGTTGTTAACTAAGTTTTAGTAGTAAATATAACCTCACTTTTTTTTGTAAGCAGTGAAAAGGCAGGTTTGGCAGCAGCAAACTGTCCTGTACCAGAAAAAGTTTTATATTTGACTACAACAACTGAAGTAACTCTCACTAAATCCTGTGGTGCCGTTCCTGAGCATGGTGTAGGCTGAATAGCATGAGTCTTAGACAGGGATGGAGACAACACTCAACCTGTCATCTTTGGTGACGAGGCTGTCTTAGCGCCAAGACTGAGGCAGTGCTGACCCATCTGTATACCCAAGAGGACTGTGACAAATGCTAGCAGGACTGCAGGGGATGTGGCTGAGGTCATCCTCTTGTTGTCTTCTTGATAGACTTTTTAGACTTGGTTTTAGTCCAGACATAGATTTGATCTATTCTTTCGGTAATATAATCTGGTGTAATCAAATATCACGCGGGGAAAAAAATACAAATAAGATGGATCCATATATAAAACACTTGTATTAACATACTGTCTGTAAAAATTGTATCAGGTTTGCGTGCCAAGGTTTTGGTAGTGGGGGAGCTACAGGGGTGGCTTCTATGAGAAGCTGCTAAAAGCTTCCCCCATGTCTGATCGAGCCAACACCAGCCGACTCCAAGTCAGACCCACTGCCAGCCAAGGCCAAGCCCATCAGTGATGGTGGTAGTGCCTCTGGGATAACATAGTTAAGAAGAGGGGTGGAAAAAAAACTCGTGCAACATCAGCAGCAGTCAGAAGAGAGGAGTGAGAATATGTGAGAGGAACAACTCTGCAGACACCAAGGTCAGTGAAGAAGGAGGAGGAGGAGGTGCTCCAGGTGCCGGAGTATAGATTCCCGGGTAGCCCATGGTGAAGCAGGCTGTCCCCCTGCAGCCCATGATGGTCCACGGAGGAGCAGGGATTCACCTGCAGCCTGTGGAGGACCCCACACTGGAGCAGGCAGATGCACGAAGGAGGCTGTGGCCCTGTGGGAAGCCCACACTGGAGCAGGCTCCTGGCAGGAGCTGTGGCCCCAAGGAGAGAGGAGCCCATGCTGGAGCAGGTTTTCTGGCAGGATCTGTGATCCCACAGGGAACCCGTGCTGGAGCAGTCTGTTCCTGAAGGACTGCACCTCGTGGAAGGGACTCATGCTGGTCACTTCTGTTCATGAAGAACTGCAGCCCATGGGAAGGACTCATGCCGGAGCAGGGGAAGAGTGTGAGGAGTCCTCCCCCAGTGGAGGAAGGAGCATCGGAGACAAGGTGTGTGATTGACTGCAACTCCCATTCCCTGTCCCCCTGCACCGCTCGGGGAGGAGGAGGTAGAGAATTTGGGAGTGAAGTTGAGCCCAGCAAAGAAGGGAGGGGTGGGGGAAAGGTGTTTTAAGACCTGGTTTTTATTTCTCATTATCCTACTCTGATTTGATTGGTAATAAATTAAACTAATTTCCGCAAGTCTAGTTTGTTTTGCCTGTGATGGCAATTGGCGAGTGATCTCTCCCTGTCCTTCTCTTGACCCATGAGTCTATCGATATATTTTCTCTCCCCCATCCAGCTGAGGAGAGGAGTGATGGTGCAGCTTTGGTGGGTGATAGTGTCATCCAGCCAGAGTCAACCCACCACATCCTACTAGCAAATAGATCTATATGTAATTTTTTTTTTTTTAATGGCTGGAAGTCAGCTGTAACTGTCCTATTGCATGTATTTTTTTTTTTCTGTGAAAGATATATTAGATCAGAAATATACTGAGGAAGAGTTAATGTAAGGTACCAAATCCTGACCCTGCACTAGGAATTTGAGTTTGCAGAATTGATGCTCCCCTTGTCCTAGTACTGTCATTGCAACCAATATATGCATGTGTATTTTCAAAACCAGAACTGAAGGATCCTTTGGAAACATCATGGAACAGAAAACTGGACTTGGAAAAAGCGCTGTTGGTCCTTGTGTAGAAGTAAAGGAGTAGAGGGGGAAATGAGTTTCAGAATAAATATTATTTGGCTGCAGGCAATATTTTAATGAATTGCACAGAAGGAGGATATTTAATTTTTAATTGTTGCGTAGAGGCAGTATCAATGTCACAAGTCAAACTGAGCAAACTTAATTAAAAATTGCATTTTCATTTTAATTCTGTGGTCCTTTATGGATCTCTTGATTACATCTTACAATTAACAATGAGTTACTAATTTAGCAATGCAAAAGCTAAATATGCATTTTTTGAAACACCCCCCCAAAAAAACCCAACCCACAAACAAGCAAAGAGAAAAACTCCCCCAAAACTCTCTCTCTCTCAAAAAAAAACCCTCTGTCAAAACTCCAGAACCTATTATGTGCTTGCATGCATCATTGACAAAGACAGATTTAGTATTATATCATGAACTGTAAAACTCCTGTTGTTCTTAGACTGTCAGGAACAGAAAAGTTAGAAATTAAAAGGAAAAGGAAAATTACATTACCCTCTTTCTATTAGGCATATGTACTGTAAGTCTTACAAGCATGAAGTAACTACCAAGGCACTTGTAATGTAATCTGACAGAAAGATAATGTATTTTTTTTCCTCTAGTCATTTGTTATTTTCCAGTACAAAGTTACAATACAGACTATTAGACATCACATACTTTTTATTTTAGAGGATGAGACAACAGGCAAATACCCTGTATGTCTACTTGTGCAGAGCTGTTACATTATAATGCTCAAAAAAAGCAATAATTCTAAAAAGATATGATATTTCCTTTTGGATATTACAGTGCCATTTAAAAATAGCAGTAATTAACTCTAAAAAGTAGGCTAGTAAAATCAATCTGATAGTTTTAGTGCAAGTGTCCAGAACCAAGTGTGTTTCTCATCTTTTCTTTTTACCTTTAGCCTGGTTTTTGTTTGTCTCCTGAATTGCCACATTAACTTCTCTGGTTTTTGTGGTATTTTTTTCCCCTGATAGAAATGACATGGGCTACCAGCCCATGTCTTTGCTCTTAATTCCATGCTTCATAATGAGATGTAAGACTTGCCAGCGCTGCATTCCTTCACAGGCGTGCTCATTGGCATGATGGGCATTTATGCCATTCTGAATGTGCTGCTGGGATTACATTCCTCCAGTTCTGAGATTACAGTCCTCCAGTCCTGGTGTGAAACTATGGTTTCAGCTTGGACACAAAATTGCCAACTGCTAGTATGTATGTGTATATTTAAGATGTCAGTGGTTTGCCAGGTTGCATTGCTATACTTTTGAATGTAACTATTTGCACTTTTTTCCCTGACAAAACAGATTTCTGTTGGAAATGCTAGCATGACAAAATAAAAATGTTCTGTGGGGACATAGCAGTTTTGAGAACATCTTTGTCATAGATGTCCAATATTTCAACTGTTTTGTATTCACAAAATGAAATCTTTTTGGAATTATAAAGCTGAACTATACCACCTAGGACTGATGCAAGCTGTATATCTTTTCTATAAAGAAATGTCAGACTGGTTGGAGAAGAAAGGGGAAACAGAAATGTGATTTAAGGACAGTTTGTATGAAGTCACAAAGCAGCATGCTGGGAAGCCAAGCTCATAAAAATTAGTGTTAGCTGATCGATAACTGAGCTAATCTTGTGAAGTGAGCTGTGAGGAAAGTTGATAGCAGAGACCTTGTGTTCATTATTTTGTGGTTTTGATCCCTCAGCTGTAGGATATTGATGGAATAATGTTTTCGAACTCCAAAAAATATTATAATATTTCTTTTATTCATATGCTATGTGGTCTTTTGCACGTTTACTGTTAAGACCACCAAAGTTTGATGCCTTATTTGGTAGTATCTGGACATAAAATGTGAGACCTCAAGTTCTGAATCGGAACGTCTCCTCAATGTCATGATGTGCTCAGGTAGAAGTCAGTATCAGAAGAAAAGCTTCAAACTCCATCCTCCCTGTGAGAAAGTTTTCTGGGGCCTACAGATACCATTTTTGTCTCTCTGTCTCTGACTTGCTATCAGTTGAAAGACATTCCTCATTTACTTGTTTATAAGTTTTATATACTTTTACTTCATCAATAATCTCTAAGAATGCAAAATAATAATAAAAAAAATAGAATGTACTTGAAAAGAAATAGAAAGAAGGGCTGTGTTTTATTCCAATTTAGTTTAAAAAACATCCCCAAAATGAGTTGTCTGAAGTAGTTAGGAAAGCTGATGTAATGTAACAGCTGTGGGCAGTTTTTCTCCCCACTTCTTAATATAGACAAAATTGATTACTTGGATGTAGTATAGTGCTGCGTGTGTCAAGTAGGTACAAAATGGTTGTTCTCACGAGAAAATTGCATGCAGGCTTAGCACATGATAAGCTGTCTTGTGTTAACACAAATTGCCTGGTTCTTGAAATGGAAACTGACTGGGAGAGCTATAGAGAATGTTTGTATAGTCTGAGCTATGTACATATTCTGTGAAAAAAAGAATTACAAAATTCCACTATGGTCTAGTTTAGAAAGTGTTTTGCTGAGGAGAATACAGAGAGAAACATTGTGCTAGAATAAAAATGTGTGCTTTTATTTGCTTGTGAACTTGAACGAATAAAATAAAATTGTTCTATGCAATGATAGTGAGCTTCATGTTGTAGAAATTAGCAGTTTGAGTTAAAAATAAGCCAGTCGAGTTAGCATAATGCAAGCAACTTGTTGAAGCATAAATAAAATGTTTTTTATCATGCTTTTATAACCCAGAAAACTGCCAAAGGGGCAGCTTGAAACTCTTAAAATAAACTCATTTCTGTCTAGGAAAAAAATATTTTAGTTGTAGTTACCTGAAAAAAAAAATAGTTTATTAAAAAGCATACCCTCACAACCATAACTGTAATATTTTTGCTATGATACTATAATTAATGGCCAATGAAAGAAACTTTTACAGCTAATGTATGTTCCCCAGACACATGGTGCATTTGTTTTCACCAAGTGTTCTTGCTGGTTTTTTATGTTCAATATTCACATTTGTTTCTTAATGCAAAGTAAGTTAATACTTTTTTAAAGACCTTAAAGACATTCTTTTCAACTGAAATGGGAGTTTAAAGTACATTGTGTTCAGAACAAAACAGTGTTTTCTGTACTATGTCAGCAGCTAAGTTGAGAATTTGATAGCTTTTTTTTCCCTTTGTACCGTGAATTGCTTTTAGGTATTTCTGAGAAGTGTAAGTGGCTCACAAGGGACAATTCTCCCATTTGAGTGAAGTTGGGTACTGTATTAAGCTTTCCTACTGTACAGAGTTATGTGAACTTACAAAAATATTTAGGAATGTAAGACCAGGATGGGTTGCAGCCAGGCTGAGTTTCCAGGGATAAAAAGAAAATTTGTTCAGCTCTCCCTCTCATCATGTACACTATAAACTAACCACTCCATTAATTACTCTTCAGCACTCCATTAAGAACACTGAAACTTCAGTTCAAAATAATGTCCCTAAAACTTATAATGTGCTAGAGGAGAAAAAGTCGTAATGTGTCGCAGGGGTTTTTAAAAAAATTTTCTTTTTACATGTCTTTGCCACTGTAACTAATAAATCCTTATCCATCCATATCTGACGTTTACTTTAACTGTGAGTATGCCAGCAAGGTATACCAACACAGACACCTGAAATTTCTTCAGTACTGGACCAGTTCAGGTTGCCAATGTGAAAGTTCCCTCTCTTAACCTTTTTTAGCAAAAAGGAAGGAGCAGGGGAAGCTCCTGAAGCCATGTTCAGCATCAAGCAAGAAATGAAAAAATGTTGGTGGTCCTTGCAGATGCCCAGACAGGATTCAACTCCGGATATGCAAAAATTCATGTCACAAGGTGCAATTTCTAGCTGTAGTAATGTCTGGGCATAAAACCCCTTCTGTAGGCTGAAGGCTGCTCCAAATCTTTATTTCTGAAATAGCTAAACTTTTAAGAATTTCTATTTTTTCTAATCTGTGATCTGAATGTACTCATAGCCTATTTTTATCCACATTACTTAATAGTACTGTCTTTGTAGGGTTCACCGTTTATAAACAATGGTGTAATACTCACTGTCCTTGTCTAAGCAAGCAAAAATATTATAATCTCTTGCTGACTTCATGAAAATAACCATGAAATGTATACATCCTTAAAAAAAATTTATGGGTGCAAAGCGTGAAATGTATCTAAAAGTAAGATTATTATCTGCAAAGATTTAATTTGTGTTTAATGGCAGTGTACTTTTTTAATAGTCTAAAAAATGAATTTTAAGCCAGTTTATTGAATATGCAGATAAATACAATTTCAGCTTAGATTTAACATTTACAAGTGATGTTCATGTTGTGAAACTCTCATAGAGCTGAATACAGGAAACACCCCTCTGGAGGATCTGTATGCAGGAAATATCCTTGGGAAATTCACTGGGATTTTAGGGCTTAGGAAGTCTATAAAAAGCTGCTTTCTCTGAGCTTGTGTAACCAGCCAGTGCTGACCAAATTGTCACTTAGAGAAGCCCAGTGAAAATTTAAAGCTTCCTGCTGATGATATTGAATTGATTCCTACTTTTCTTCCTGTTTTTATTTCTGTTGTCCCTATTTTCAGGTTGAGTACTGACATTACTGGGAGAGTGGGGGAGATTATTTTCTTTTTGCCTTCTCTAGAACTGAGAATTCCGTAAATTGATCATCTGGGTTGTGGGGTGGGGTTTTTTTGTTTGGTTGGTTTTTTCTTTCTTTCTTTCTTTTTTTTTTTTAATTCAAACTGTCATCTGCACAGAGATAGAGGGTAAAATACAGACCTTTTGTTACAGGTTGCTCCCAATTTCCTTAAATACAGGTGTATGAGTAGTGGTCTGTGATGCGTTCTTTGTAGTTTATTTGTGTAAATCAAATTAAATGCTTTTTCTTCAGAACCAAACAAGGCATTTCACTCATTTTTCCACATTGACTATGTTATTGCACAGCAGCTGCTCCCTGGTTTCATATACCTATCTACTCGTGTATTCAGATACTATCTTACCGTAAGAGGAGAAAATTTGCCTTAGCTAATAGCTCTGACATAATTTTGCCTTCATTCAGCCATTTCCTCCTTTTCTACTTGCCTTGTTCTAATTTATGTTAAGCACTGACAATGAAAGGGAAAACATTTAATGAAAGTAGAAAAATGGTATCATAAAATCATAAATATTAGCAGAGGGGTGGAGGGCACACATGGAACGTGGGAAGTCACCTAGCTGTTTGGAAGCAGTTAGCAATAGCACGTGTTGGAAATGGTCTTTAAGCAGACTTTCTTCTTTCATTTATACTGACATAAGGAAATTTCTTATCTTACCCCTGTGTTGAGTTGCTGTGCTAATGAATGCATTTCCTAAAGTTTTGTTTTTTCATTTCAAGTCTCTTCCCTTTGAAAATTCCCCAAAGTTCTCTGTTTTTTAGGTGAAATATTAATTTCCTAGGCATGTCATTCCTATAGCATCATTAAAAACAAAAGATTCTGTCCTTTGCCATTGTATTTGTGTTCTCACATAATTCTGACTGCTTATTTTTCTTGTATTGAAATAACCTGCCAAGACAGGTACTTTGTTTAGGTTGATGATCTTGGTGGTTTTGATTGATGATCTTGGAGGTCTTTTCCAACATTAAAGATTTTATGATTCTATGATACCTGTATAATTAATTAAACAGTTCCGTAAGTGTGCATGAAGTCCTATATTCTTACTTACTTTTGGCCCATTTCCCCGACAAATCTAGTAAAACATTTTTATGTGACAATTCCTCATTAAAAGAATTAGGGTTTAATTCTCGCATAAGTGAGCTAAGCCAAGTTTCATACCTTCAGCCCGCCTAATGCCTCTCAGTAGCCCCTGTGGCTTTCCACACCTCCATTTTATGGAAGTGCTGTTCCCTAATGCTCCACTCTTTTTCACAGGAACAGCCCATATTTCTTCAGAAAACACAGTTGGCATGCCGCTGAGCAGCCATTTCATTAGCAAGCATTTTAGCAAAAAAGGTAGGTGCAGGCTGAGAAGTGAAACCATCTCTCTGGTTGATGCTTACAAAGAACATAGAACCATAATTTATGAAGGATGTATACTGAACACGTGTTGCTGGCACATGCTCAACTTCTAGAGCATGAACTCTTCAGGACTCTGGGCTCGCGCCAATGTATGCAAAAGCCAGTATAGGCATGTCGTTGAAGCTGCTGCTGATTCAACTTGTGCAACATGCTAATGCATAGTATGCCATACTTTCTTTTGCTGAAGGAGCTTAGCAAATTAATTTCTTTAAATACCTGATATGTCTTAGCAAGGTTGAGGTTCAATGGACTAAACCTTTAGCATTTTTTATGAACTGTAGAGCACTAGCTGTGTGCTTTTTATTTATTTATTTTTATGCTTGCATGTTTCAGAGATTGTAAATCTGTTGCTTTAGTTTACACTATTAAAGCCACTGGTGGTATGCTGTGAAGAAGTCCCATTGACTGCCCCATTTTCCTAGTAAGCTAGTCACATATAAATGCAGGTGTGGATACTGTTTTCATTAAATGGCTTTACACAAAACTTATAACTTACAGCTGGGAAGGGTAAACAGCATACATACTTTGTGATTCACAGTCAGACTTCTATGAAATGAAGAAAATTTCTGAAACCAAAGCTTTTCTGATGACCTACTTAAGTCATTTTGTAGTTCAACAACATTTAAAAGATGATATATGAGATCTATGAAAAACAAACCCTAATGAAGTGTGGTGAGCCAGCAAAAAGCAGACAGGATCACGCAAGGTATTATCGGTCTTGCAAAATGACTGAAAGAACCTTTTATACTGGCTTACAGATTTTACTGTCAAACTTTAGTAATGGGCTAATGTAAAAAGAGTGCTCTGTGAGAGCAGCTGCTGCTGACTTTCCTACTTCAATCCACAGGCTGAAGTAAAGCTAGAAATCGTACTTTTCTTGTTGCAATATTGAGGTAGTAGTACAGCTGGGCAACTTGCATCGATCTTGACTTTGAGAACAATCCTTTTATATGCAAAATTATTTTGGTAGTATTACCTCTAGCTTCACTGCTCATAAGTCGATGTTCTGACATTAAGAATAGCACGAATCATCATGAATTTCTAACTTGGAGCTACATGAGCATACTTCTTACATCAGTCGCTGGGATCAATTCGGGTTAGCTAAGTGTGAACTGATAGATCAGAATGATACTGCCAGTTTGGCAATATTTGTTCTAAATGCAATTACCTTTCATTTTCCATTTAAGTTTCAAGCTCCTGTGTGAGACACAATGAGCATGGAGTCAAAGAAATTGAAGAAGAGAATGCATGTGTGTATAATATCAGTGCCAATTTGCCAGCAGTGAGCCTGAAGGGAGGCAGCCTGCCTGCTCCACCAGTCACCCAGAAAGTCAGCAGAACAGTCAGTCAGCCAATTACCCAGCAAGCTATCTACATCCCAGAACGCTAAAAGTCAAAGCAATTTTTTTTTGTTCTTTACTGGCATTTCTTCTTTGCATGTCAGCTATTCTGTGCATTTTCTATATGTTAAGTTTGGGAATGTGTAAGCTTTGTTTTCTGGCTTATTCGCTTGTGTTTTAATGTGATAATCATATATTTCATTTAATTATATTGCTGAAAACAAGGGATTACTAAGAATTATTTTTATTATTATTATATTTGCCTAGGCGTACCCAGGTTTATCCTACTTGACTTTTTAGGATTGAATTGAAGGTGACTGTTTTGCTTCTTATTTGATTTATTCCTAATAACGTCAGAGAAAAGACTTAAAGGAACAATGCAAGAAGGTGCTGATAGAAACACAGTATGAGACATTGCAGGTCATTTTCCTCTGATCTGTCTTTGCTCCCTCCTCGTCTTCTTTTGGAGATGGAGGCAATGGAAGTGATTAGAGCTTATCACACTTTGTGGACGAAGGGTAAGGAAAATATCTGTATACATACATACACCACCCCTTGATGATTTGTGCTTCCTGTTTCCAGGTTCTGTTGTCTATTATTGGCAGGTGTGCTTTATCAGAAGATTTTTTTTTTAAAGGTTAATCAGTGATTGACATCACAAAATTAATTGGGTATTATTGGAGCCAAAGAAGTATCGTTTATCTTAATTTAAATAAACCTCTCTCTGAAGTGATGTTCAATCCTCTGCAGTTCTGTCCATTCTTGATAAAACAAAATTTTCATCAGCAGCAAGTACATCAGACATAATTTGATCTGCATGACTTTTGCATAGAATAATGGTCAACAGTCCACTTTCTACACATCTCCCATGCTTCTGGATTGCTTTGTTTTCTTATATACTCTGAAGTATAAGTTCATAAGTTTGGGTACTCATTCTTTGTTTGCTTGGTTGCATGATGAGTATGAGTCATAAATTCATTTTTTGAGGAAAAACATCTAATTTGCTGCACCATAGAACTCTTTCTTATCATGTTTTATGCACTATTTTTGTAACTGTTCAATAAGATTGTATATATGCTATTTTCCTAGAATGTAATAGATATTCCCATTAAAAGTAGTGTTGACATCTTTTAGGCAAATGTCAAATTATAGAGATTATTTGTCCAAAACTTTCATTTAAAAATCTTACAAAATGCCAATGAGACATTTTAAAGGTTAAAACTTTAATTGAGAGATATTTTTTTCTCATTCCCTATACAAAAGTCTCTTCAGAAAGCTTAGTACAGATCTGTTCCAATTCTGTATTTTTAATCTCTAGTGTGAATAATTTAATCAGATCTTTTGGTTGTTGTTTGGTTCATTTTAGGTTAAGCCAGGGGTTAACTTCTTACAGAGATTTATTAAAAAGCAGCTGGGTTCTTTCTGAGGACAAATGAAAAAGTGTTTTGGCCAAGATTTGAAGAAATTATGCAAAACTGAGATTTCTATCCACTCCACTCTCCTCCCTCAACACTGTTATATTCAGATTTGAAGTATTCAGACTTGAAATCTGGCAGAGATTTGTCCCTGTGTTTCAGATGTGGTCTTCCACAGTTCAATAATGATCTGTTTTCATTTGGCTGAGATGCAAGCTTTTAAACAATATACATTACATTTGTGCAAAGATTTATATTAAACAATGAAATCAATGATTTAATAACATTCACTTGGTACATTATATATGTATGTGTGCCATATAAACACTGTGGAAAATCCCAGTAAAAGTAATTTTTGCAGGAATTTGCTAGATTTGTGTGCATAAAGAAAATAAAGGAATTTAAAGATACATACATGGCTCTGGACTGTAATTAACAACAGTGTATGTGAATGAAAGGCAGTGATGAAAAAATTGTCACCTCGTTAATTGGGGACTAGAGTATGAGAATTCTGATGATGAAATTGTACATGATAATGGAATTATACTATCAGTGATTTAGCATGTGTATAATGGAATATCTAAAAGTTGTGCAATGAACTTAATACAAAACATTTAATAAAACCAAGAAATTTATAACCTGAAATGCTACTGTCATATTGTCACTTAAAAAAAGATAAATTTTGCAAATGCGATAACCTCTGAACGTAGCCAATCAGGCAATTTTAAAAAAAAAAATATAAAAATGAAGGGGAAAAAAATCTAAAGAAAAGCAAAATAAAAGGTTGCTATATGTCAGAATTTGGTCTTGTGATATTAAAAAAGTTTCAGTTTCAGAGTTTTGAATGATCTATTTGAGCTTAGGAATATAAGAATCAATTGCTAAAATAATTATTTTGTTATAAGCAAGTCAGACTAGATGATGACAGCAGTGCCTCTAATCTTAGCAGAATGAATTAAGAAATATTAAGCATAAGGTGATGAAAAAATGGCAACTGTACTATAGATCTATCTGCCTTTTCATGTTGATTTGACTTGTTACATGATTTTTAAGAAATAATGTTTTAAGAGTTGCTATGGCTGTAGACTATAGTATGTCATCACGAGAAACCTGCAAATTTTCCTCATGGTGATGTGTCAAATACTTCACCATGGCAGTGAGACACTGGTACAGGTTGCCCAGAGAAGTTGTGGATGCCCCTTCCCCAGAAGCGTTCAAGGCCAGGTTGGATGGGGCTTTGAGTGACCTGGTTTAGTGGAATGTGTCCTTGCCTAGGACAGGGGGGTTGGAACTGGAGGGTCTTTAAGGTCCCTTCCAACCCAAACCATGCTATGGTTCTATGAAATACCTGCTACTGAGACATATCAAGTATCTTAATTCTTTTTTTCCTTGAAATCCAGGTGTCATAATGGGAATAGCTCTTACTGTTATGGTATCCTTCAGTACAGCTGTCAACTTGATTGTCTTTGCCCATGTTAGATGTGGCCATAAATATATGAATAAATTTTGTTGCATTCTATGGTATACTTAATAATAAAAAAGCCGTAATCACAAGAATATATAACAAAGTAAGCTTATACTGAGTCAAAGTTTGAGCAGTGTAATTGAACAAACTTACATCGATCAAATTTACATTTTGCCTGTCTTCCCAAAAGTTTTTTGCTGCTGCTTGCTAAGTTGCATGCTTTTGTGACTGACATTTATTGTAAGTATATGGTCTAATCTGTCACTTTTAATGGAGCTGTAAAATATCATAAGCATGAAAATTTGTAGGCAGAATAGTAGTACCCATTATTAATCTCTAACTAGGCCTGACATGGTACAGATGTGGTCAATTTTTCACGATGAGAGTTATAGAACACTGGAACAGGTTGCCCAGAGATGTGTTGGATGCCCCATCCCTGGAAACATTCAAGGCCAGGCTGGATGAGGCTCTGAGCAACCTGATCTAGTCAGGGATGTCCCTGCTCCTTGCAGGGGGGTTGGACTAGATGACCTCTGAAGGTTCCTTCCAACCCTAACCATTCCATGATTCTATGATTTGCTGCAAAAATATTCTGTCTTCCTGAAGCCAATAGTGAAATAATTATCTTGGAGTACAGAAACTTTTCTTGGCCAAATAATTCTGGGGAATGAAAGTCAAACAGGGAACACTAAATATTTTGCTAATATAGAGACACTAACTTTGGACTTATTATAACAAGAAGCTAGACAGAATTGCAAATTAGTGGAAGGCCGCCTGTTTTATCAGTCATTTACATGTCCGGGATGGAGTGCAGAGCAATACCTTTTCAGCTTCTCATCTGCACTGAAGTGTGAAGCACTGAGCCAAATAGCACGTGAACCAATGTCAGGGAACTACGTGCGCTCAACCAAACTGGAGATGAAGGTGGTCTTCATAGATGGTAATGCTGTCATTAAGACTTAAAGGACTGACTAAAGCCTCTGCTTTTAAGAAGATTAGTGGAAAGGGTAAAAGAGAAGATAAAAATAGGAGCAGGAGAAATGGAGTATGAGATTAAATAAAGATCAAGATGGAAAGGGCAGGCATAGAAAACTTAGATTGGTGGCACAGTGGAGATAGCTTGGGAAGATGTAGCTACAGGACATCAGTAATGAGTGATGGGATGGTGATACTAACACAGAGAGAAGGGAGAGTACCAAAGAGCTGCTGAAAAAGGAGGAAAATTCATTGCTCTGAATCTCCTTAAACCACAGGTGTGTGGTGTTACTTGAGTGGGCTGGCTTGGCCTGACCTAGGACGCTGCTGGGAACCTGCATTTACGCATTTGTTTTGTATTCATCACCCCTAGAACGAGTGGCGAGTACTGCAGAGGAAGTCACATGCTCTGCACAGCAGAGGAGGAGGAGGAAGAAATTCACATTGCTTAAAAATAATACGCTTCAGACATGCTTTGCAGGGCACTGAAGGGGGGATCTGGCCAATGAGTGGATGGTCTGTGTTGCATTGTAAAAAACTATTTAGGAGTGTCTTGGCGGGGAAGAAAATCAAGTTAAAAACTTGACTTTTCCTTTGCAGGGCAATCCTTACACAGTTATTTGCTTCATTGCAAAACTTTTCCTTTGTGAAACTATGCTAGAGGTCTAGTGACATGTAACTCAGTCCTCCCTCAGTCCCTGATACCAGCTTGTGTAGTCTGCTGATGTCTGCCTGTCTTCTGTCTAAAGTCAGTGCTTTTTAATGCATGCAGATAGTTTTATGGCAAAGAGAGAAATAAAAGAACCCCTGAAGAGTCCGGTGGGTCATTCGGAAGATAGAAGAAACTGACAAGGCAGAAAGCCCTTCACCTTTCAAGCAAAAATAAAGTAACAGGATGGAAGACATCAACATTACCCAGCTTGTGAGACGCATCCCCATTATGCCTGCCCTTAAAGAGGTGTCTCCACCCTTGAAAGTCAACAGACTGTAGTAGAACTGGAGTGTAACCTGCACTAGAAAAAAATGATGACAAAGAAAAAAATCAGTGCATTCCTAAATAGCAGGTAGATCCTGCTGAAGCCATAATTATCCTAGGCTGACCTACATAAATCCAGTGCTGAGCTTTCTGTGTTCAGATGTTCAAGTTGATACAGAGAGGGCTCTTCTTTCCCTTCCCTAATTCTTTTCTACTTTTCTTGCCTTATCCTTTGCAGCTAAGGAGCCATTCAAGGTGTTCCTCACTGACAGCTTGGTGATTGTAGAGAAGGTTTGTGACTAAGGGACGTGATTTCATCCTTTGTTGGGGCAAGAAAATGCTGAAATTCAGAAATAGGAAGTGGGTAGTGGTTGTGAATATGAATTACAACAGAAATACTGATTTGTTTTTCATCTGTTCAGACTTTTTGTAGAATGCCAGGCTTTTGCAGAAATTGTGCTTTGGTGTTTAAAAAAGGAAGTTTCTATCTCCCAAAAAAAAGGGAATCAGTTAAAAACCAGAAAAGTATTTTTTTTTTTTTTTTTTTTTTCCCCTTTTCTTTTTAAGAGTTCTGGCTATTGAACTGTAACGCTGGCCACATGTGCATTAAAACTATAAAGTCCTTATGAATCTTTAATGAGGAAGTGTTCATGTGCGTACAAAGTAGATGGTTTTAACAGAGGCACCTCAGTCACTTTTAATTTTGTTTCCCTCACCATCCCCCAAATACCTCAAGGGCTCTGTTCTGCATTCCTTACACATTTTGCTTGCTCAGGAGACACTCATTTGCTTTAATTGAAAGACATCACCCCCTTCCTCCCCAAAAAAGCCCCACATAACAAAACCAAAACTCCATTTAAAAACTCATTTTGATCTCAGGAAAGCATATAAATAATTTGTTTCTTGATTATTCTCTGAGCTTTTGATACGGGTTGAGGAACAGCTCAAAGAGAATTACTGTAACTGCAAAGAAGGTAACCTCTTAGAAGTGATCAGGCCCTGTGTTGTGATGGAGCTAGTTAGTAATGTTATAATGTTTCATTATAGTTGCTGTTGTAATTAGGGAGGGGGAAAAAAGTGTGTCCAACCTCAGAGCAGGCAAAAGCAGCGAGTCTGGTCACATCCCAAGAGGTCAGCACAGTGGCAGAGACGAGGATGCTTCCTATTGATGCCACATGAGACCATGGGTAACAGGCTTCTTGTCTGGATTCAGTATTGGAAATAATAAAGGTCAGTCCTATTAAAAATAGTGTACAAGTAAAAAGAGAATCTTGCAGGGAAATATCAAAACTAATTGTGAGTTTAGTATAATATTGATGAAATGGTTATCTTTCTTGTTTTAGAAGCTAACTACATGGTGAATGCAATCAACACCCATAGGACTATATAAAATCCCAGCAGTTTTATTAATTGGCTTTGCTCAGGAAGGTTATTCTTGCTTCATTTTCTACATTTTTAAAAGTTATTCACCTTAAAATATGTTTCTAGTTTTAAGGAAAGGAAACTGAATAGAGCAATTAATACCCTTTGAAATCTATGAAGCATTCTTTAGTTAGTGAGTTCTTTGTCCTAAATAAGGCTTCCAAGTAATAAACATAATGGTATTTGTGAAGATGGATATATAATACAATGAAATGAAAAAAAAAAAAACACCCAACCTTTAAACTAATTTTTGCCTCTGGAGAGGACAAGAAATAATTGTTTCTCAAATAACAAGTTGATTGTCAAAATTCCACTGTGAAGTATTTCCAGCATCTCAAAATGAGCCGTGACAATGGAATTAACTTCTCTATTACTATTCTTAAAATCAGATTCTGAAATCTGTTTGAAGTAATAGCTGTATACAGTTTCAAACTTGGTGTGTTAGAAAGAAATGTAATATTCAGAGCAACACAGGTTATGAACAGACTGTGGTTTACAGTTCTCCAATTTCTGATACAGCAGGTATCTATTAAAGGATAACAGGAGGAAGCAGGTTAGTTTTTGTTTATTGTGACTATGGGATGAGGAGGTCTGCAGCCTGACCCTGCTGTGAGTACCTGCCTCAGAAAACAGGACAGCTGGGGTGGATTGCTTGTGGGCTATAAGTTGGGCATCTTTGCTTTAAAAGGCAAAGTAACATTAGGCATTAGCAAAGTAACAACCTTTGTTACTTTACATATATGCTTGTCTCTGATCAAATTATATTCTTTTTGGTATCTTGCAAATACATCTTCAAATAACACTTATTAAGAATCCAGGACACATGGAGGCTGGAGGTGGGATGGGATTGTGCATCTTTGTGAATCAAGGTTAGGTGCCATCCAAAAATAGCTTGCAGGAGGTTACCTTGAGTTTGTACTATCTTCCAGGGACTATTTCAGCTCTTGTAGCAATCTGAAAGACAGGAAATATAAATATATTAAACTTTATTTACCCCCAAGGTGCCATGTAGCTCAGTCTTTGGACCATGCTTTTCCCAAGTCTTGTCATGTATGATACCACAGTGTGCAGAGATGAGAGAATTTAATTTGTTTATAAGTCTAATTTGATGGAATGTATATAAAACTGGAGCTGGTAAGGCTTGGATTGGCTATGATTTAAAGAAATCAGTACTTTGCATGAAGTTCCAGGATTTAAGCTTTATCTGTACAAAGAGGATAAACACATGGAGCTCAGCATGTCACAACACTGACCATAGCTAAACAGCATGACACCACGTAGTAATGTATTATGCCAGCTGGAACTGCTGGCAGACAACTTAATTCAGCCATTAAATTGTAACTGAGGTTAATAGTGGCAACAGCACCAGGCCATGCAGCTGCTGCTGTCCGTGGAAGTTTGTCATGTGTCAGTAGGTTGCCTTTTAAATGTTTTGAAATGCCAAA